>PVKA01009509.1:32055-68212 GCA_004027165.1 Ctenomys sociabilis | reverse complement strand
AGATGTCTGGGCAGATATATTTTCCACTTGCCCTGTTTTATTTTCAAGTGGGAATTTGTTGATACAAGCTGGTGACACTCCGAGGGAGTTTGCTGAGGAGCTGACACCATCTTGGAGTGAGACAAGGTTTTACAACCTGTATGTTTGTCCTTCTAAATAGTTACTCTACTTGTGTGGAGGAAATATCTTTTCTGTCATATTTCATATTGACAGTCTAGGAAGGTGTCCTGGGGCACCTCAAGCATGATTTCCTTCCTGGCTGGCTCTTGGTAAAATAGAGGGTCTGACCCTATGCCAGAACATGAAACAGAGAAGACAGTAATGGAGACACAAAACCCACTAACTTACTGCACACCTCAGACTGTAGCACCCAGATGAAATACTGAGTGCTTAACATGCAGATTTTGACCTCCCCAGGGCAGTAGTAGGGCCTAAGACTCAGTGTTTCTAGAAAGCTGTGGAGCTGCTAGCCCAGAGAGCACCCTTGAGCCTCTGGCAGCCAGGGTTTTTCCATGAGATGCCAGCGCTGCTCTGCCACCATCTGGCTGTGCCACCTTGGGCCATTATGTCATTGAGTGCATCAGTTTCTTCCTCTTACATAACTAGGCAAAGGACAAAGGCTCATGACAAATTCAGAAGCACTCTGCAAAGTTTCACAGGCTACTTAATCAACAGTCCTTAAATTACTGAAAAAGACCAGACAGTTCTTCCCCTAAAGCCAAGAAGTAGGATGCACTGCTTCTGCTGTCGGTTTTCTGTTCTACTCAGCAGCCCAACCTTATATACTCCATAAGAGTGTTATTCTAGCATCTGCTCTCTGGCCAAACATAGTGGTGAGCCTGCCTTCCCCACAGCCTCTGTGAAAGCCCTGGGTTTCAGTGCAAACTGGAACCATTCCCTCAGTAGCTCCTCTTCTCCAGCCCACGTTGCACTGTGCTAAATTGTAGGGAGAAAAGCAAAACAATCTTTCTGTTCATTGGTTGAGTTCATAACTCACAGAATTTCCTCTTACATTTCACTTAAAACTGCCTTCTTATTTTACACATGACAAAAGGAAAGGGCAGTAGGGGTAAATTATCCAACATCACAATTAAAATCAAGTGTGGAAAGAGGAAAGGAAATCATGTATTTAATTCCCAGTTTAGTGTGACTGCTTTTTTTCCACATCGGAGGAAGTTTTCCTAAATCTTTCTTTTTCTGCCAAGTTCTTGCAAGTCACTGCAGCCACCCATGGTTTTGTGGCAGCAGCGGATGGAGGTGGCACTCGACCAGGGTGTGCTGACCCGGAGGAGAGGGCGAGAAGCCATAGCAGCAATGGAGAAACTTTCCTCATGGACAACATGGAAGGAGCTGGAATAAAGCAGCATAATGCCATGTTAGCCTTCCAAAGGTTTTTTTCTTTTTCTTCCTTTTTCAAATGGTTTTAATGGTTATAAGTCTTTTGGATTTTTATTTAAAAACTTGTTATTTCATCTTAAGATGTTTCTTGAAAATTTTAATTTCCCTGTAATGCGTTCTACTTTTCTGTACATAGGTCTTGTAAATTTTGTGGTGAGATTTATCACTACTTGATATTGTAATACTCTTGAAACTGATTTTTTTTTCATTTGTCACTATGAAGTGCAAGTACAGTTGCTTTTCAATAAACATTTTAAAAGATATAAAACAGGGCCAGTGAGAGAGCTCAGAGGACAAAGTGACTGCTTTGGCAAGCACAGGGACCAGTGTTGCATCCCCAGTCCCGCATGCCACACCAGCGCTGCCCCTGGGGTGCACGGGTGTGGTGGTGCGTGTCTGTAATCCCAGTGCTGGGAAGGCTGAAAACAGGAAGATCACTCCAAGTCTGATCTGTATAGTGAGAACCTGTACCAATTACATAAATGAAAAAGAAAGAAAGTACACACGCATGCACACACACATGCAAGCAAGCCGTGGTAGCCTTCCCAGGGGGTTACTCTGCCTGTATTTCCTCTAGCAGAAGTAGGAAAGAGCAACTGAAGTACTCACTAGGCCTACATACTCCTGAGATGGTAGTATCTCACAAATCCATTTTTAACATGATAGCTTTGTGATATACACTACAGCACATAGGCCATCCTAACTAGTGTTTGCCATGACCACAATGGCTCGGCAGCAAGGTATGCAGTTCTACACAGCTCAAGGAAGAAGCTGGAAGCAGAAGGGCATGCCAAGTGTGAGGTCTGGACCAACAAGGTGTCACACGTGGAAGGAGCCAGCCCAGATACAGACTGATTAGCTGCAAAAGAGTGGGAGCCAAGCAAAGAATGAATTATGGAGCTGTGTGAAGAGAAATGGGCTCCGGGCAGATTTATTATGCTCTATTTCCACCCTGCTAGCAGGCTGCACAAAGTCTCAGAGGGACAGATTTACTCAAGACTGAAATTTTACATCCACGGATGCTCCCTCAAATCATCTAATTTGGTGAGATGAGAAAATCATATCTCATAAAACCATCATCCTTTTCCAAAAGCCTATATAAAAGTTTACAGGCTGTTGAGGTGCCTCGCCATAGCACGAGCTCCTATTATAGGCAACAGAGAGACGATGGACTTAAAGATGAGATTATTTTAATAAGAAATGTTACTGCTCAGCATGTGCAGTCTGCTCTTTACAATCCAAACTTCATAAATTTTTATAAGGTGTCTATTTATTGTCAGGCTCGGGAGCTGCTGTGTGGTTGTCGTTCACTCAAAGCTTTCTCAAATAAAGGAAACTTGATCTGAGTGTGATACACTGGATGATATTATGATTACAACCCCAAGCCCACATCCAGCTGCTCTGAGATGGGCTGCTCTTTGGGGCACTGCGGATGTAGGACCCAGTGCCTCAGAAGGGAGGAATATTGTCTGCCCTTCACTAATTCCAGATGGGGAGAAGTGAAGCTCAAGATCACACCAGCAAGAACTCATGCCAAGAAAACTTCTTCTGGACTTTTATGCTGGTCCTTTCAGGATTTAAAAAGAGAGGAGGAAAGAGAAAAGTGATTGTTTCCAAGTAGCAGCAGCTGTCATCCAACTCCACCTTATATTTCAGGCACAGGGATGAATGTTTCATGTACAATATCTCAGTGCATCCTTGAAATCCTAAGAGGCATATTATATCACACCCATTCCACAGGAGAGGAGTCTTCTGCTCAGAGATACTTGCACCTTCCAAGGGCCACACAGCAGAGACTGGATCTGAACGTTTCAGTCCACAAGCAATAGGCTTTCCAAAGTCACAGCCCACAAAGATCATCTGTTTTCGCCAACATGCTGACTTCTTGATTCTATGGAGAATACTAAGTAGGGGAACAAGAGTCCAGGAAATCTGTGGGGGGGGGGGGTTGCTAGGGCTAGAACCCAGGGTCTTGGGCATGCAAGGCAAGAACTCTACCACTGAGCCATATCCCCAGCCTTTGGAAATTCTTGAAAGGAAAAGAGATTATGCATCACAGAATTTAAAATCAAAGGATCTTCTAAAAATCATCTTCAAAAAAACAGTGGTGTAGTCACAAGCCTAGTCGTGTATCAGTTAATTAAGAGCAGGGGCAGTAAACAGACTGCAGAAGGCAATGTGTCCAGTGGGAGACCCCAAGAAAAGGCTTGTTTCTATCCTTTCATGTTAGAGAATTCTTCTCTTTTACCCCAATCTGTTCACCTTCTTTGCCTCTTTCCCTGAAAAGGAATGGACAGGCTAGGCCTTTAGGATGTGACTAGGATTGGGGAAGTAGCATCATAAAGAGAAAGAATGTTGTGCAGACCTTATTTTAGTTCCTCAGCAGCCGTAGTGTTATTGGACAGTATGAATCATTAGAAAGCTCCTCCTCATGCTGAGTTGAAATTTGCCTCCCTATAATCCCACCCACTGAAGCTGGTTGTGCCCAGGAAATCCAAAAACAAAAGAATCTATTTCCTTATCCAAATGTCACTCTTTCAATGTTTGCAGGCAACTGCCATGTCAGTTTGGAGTCTTCTCTGATACACAGCACTTGCTTGATTCTCTTGCTAAAGCCAATGGGGAAACAGCAGCCACAGGGAACAGGGAGATCCATTATTCTGCTTTGTGTTCCTCATCATGCTGGGTTGCACACAGTAGCTTCCACCCATGCTGAAATCTTCACCCTAGTGTACACTTCCTCAGGAAGCTTATGTGCGACACAGTGGGCTAAGGGAGAGACCCTTGGAGTGCTATAACCTTCCCAAGAGGCAAGGCTCTCCAAAGATTGAATCCGTCCTGTGGAGGGCTCTGCAAAGCACTACCACAGTGTTGGTGCTGTAGAGCAGTTCAGATATTGTCGTTGTTAGAAAACAAACTCTCCAAGAGATTAGTAATTTGCCTTCTGAGATTCATAAAGTCTGATACCATTATCTTCTATATGCATGATTCCCTCCTCCATAGAATTGTTCATTATGCCATCTCCAGAGTAGGTGTGCCTTTTTGCCAAATGCTCACTGGACCAGCCTCTGCTCCCTCAGCACCCGTTGAGCCTTCCCTTACAGTTGAGGCAAAAGGTTTCATCTATAAAAGTTGAATCATCTAGGAGGCAGAATATAGGCTTTAATCATAATAGTTTTTATTATAACATCCCCCTATAATGAGGAGATCCCACGCCATCATCCTGTATGCCACCTGTCCCTCAACCACTCTTGAAGATTTTACACAACAAACTGTCACTGGATTTTAACATAATGATCAGAGTTAGAGGTGTTTATGACACAATGCCTAATAATTTTGATGCCATTTTGTTCATTACTTTATATAGCAACATAAACTCCACAATTTGCATTTAAAAATGGGTCTGTGGAACACATACCCCAAAGACCCAGAACTGTTAGAGGAAACAAAATTTTTTGCTGTAATTCTTCATAATTCAGAAACATGATATCAACCATCAAATATTTATAGAGGATCAGGTTACCTTGGATCCATATCAGCCAAGACTGTTCCTTTCCCAATGCAACATAAGAGGAAGACAACAGATTGGGGAACCTGCAAAATTCTTGACCAATTTAAATCTAGCTTTTTTAAGTGAAGCACAGTGAGCAAGGAAGACTTCAAGGGCTTGAAAGGGCTAAAAGGGGTCTCTACTGAGACAGCAGTGGCGTCACTGTGCACCATACCAACTGTACATTTGGTACAGTCTGCCCATCTCTACTTGGCAACTATGAAAGAGGAAGGAGGGGAGAAGATTGTTGAGAAAGGAGCTCTTGTTGCTCACCATAAAATTACAATGACAGGACAACTGGCTGTTTCCAGAATGCAGAGAGAGAGAAACCTGGAGACATAAGAGGGAAGGACGCTGCTGGTATCTAGCAGTCACAGTGGTCCCACAGCTATCTGTAATTTCACTGTCATCAATGTGGTTAGCAAAATCCTGGGGTTCTCTGAAAGCAAGTTATAAAAGCAAAGGTGAAACTCCACACTGTGCTGGTGAGGAAACATCATGCAGGCATCACGGTTATCTGCAGAGCCAGGAGCAGCAAAGATTGTCTACAGGAAATGACTTCCCATCACCTCCTTTGAGATTTAGCAACATTAGGTTCAGATTTCAGAAAATATTACAAATGAGTTCACAGCAACACTGGGGCAGGTGCCACATCACCCACCCTGATGTGGAGAACCAAGGTAGAATTATACCAATGAGTAAAGGCCAGGGAGTAGTCAAGGAGGGTCCCTACCCCATCTCCAGAATTCCAACATGGCAGCCATACAGAGGACTTTAAGGAAAGAGTGACACACAGAACAGGGAAACTGAACTTGGCCTATTTTACTAGACTTTACCAAGAACCTCCAGTAAGTCTATTTGTTGATTCCAGTTGAGAAGAAGTGCTAGTGTCCAAGTGTGGTCTGGGTCCTAACTCAGGTACAGTGAGTTTTCAGCTTTACTGTGATTTAGGTCAGAAACATCCACCAATCTCTTAAAGGTTTGGCTCCCTGTCTAGGGCTCCACTGGGAGATGGTGGAATTTCTCAGGTGGGTCTAGTGGGAGGAAGTAGATCACTGTGGGAATACCCTTGAAGGAGCTCTTGGAACCCCAGATCCTTCTCCTCCTTCACTTCTACAAGGTAAGCAGCTTTGCTCCACCACATGCTCCCCACAATGATGCTCTACCACGGCAAAGGTCCCTAAACAATGGGGCCAACGATGGACTGAAACTTCTGGAACATGAGGCAAAATAAGTCCCTCCTGTCTTTACATTATTTATCCCAGGTATTTTGTCACAGTGACAGCTCAGAAACACAATCTTCAAGGCTGAGTATCAAGAAACTACATTTTGAGTCAGTTCCCAGAGATTCTTCATATGCTTAAAGTCTAACGATTATCATACCAAGGATGCTTCTAGATTAGTATGATCATCACAGACATTAAAGAGGAAAAAAGAGTGATACAAACAAGGACTAAGATTAAGATCCTATCTTCTATAGGCTGAGTGTTAAACGTTTATTTCATTCTTATGAAGTGAGGTTGGCCATTAAGAACTATGCATGCAGGGCCAGGCAAATAAATAGCTCAGTGGGCTAAAGCACCTGCAAGCAGACGCAGGGGCCAGGGATTCGATCCCCAGACCTGCTGTGCCAGCACCGCCCCTGGGATGCACTGACACAGTAATTGAGACTGGACATGGTGGAGCATGCCTATAATCACAGCTCTTGAGAGGTTGTAAACAGGTGGATCACTATGAGTATGACCTAGTAGTGAGGCCCTGAACACTCTGTAGACCCTCCCCTAAAATAAAAAAATAAAAAAGTGAACTATGCATGTAGTAATGAGATACACAAAGACATAAATTCTGGTATTCCTTCATAGAGTTAGTTCACTAATTATTTTCTTGACAATTATTTTGATTTCTAAATTCTAACTTTAAACCCAATTCAGGTGTTAGAATAAATGTCTGTAAACCCAAGAGGATCCAAGCGACCACCTAATTACATTCTAGGAACTTGAAGAGCAGACTCTCCTCAAATGAATCACTTAAGTTCCTCAGCATATCCTTCTCTAAGTTGGCCCCTATGCCTGCATCATGCCCTGATTTGAGGAACATTCAAACAA
Source organism: Ctenomys sociabilis (assembly GCA_004027165.1). Classification (NCBI taxonomy): domain Eukaryota; kingdom Metazoa; phylum Chordata; class Mammalia; order Rodentia; family Ctenomyidae; genus Ctenomys; species Ctenomys sociabilis. The sequence goes on along the minus strand of PVKA01009509.1, from coordinate 61,159 downwards.
CCCATGTTTACATGAAGTCCATGAAGCACATCCCTGCAGAAGCTATGTGTTCAGCTCCTTCTAGAACTTTCCTAACATTCTAGAAGTTACTCCTTCTAGTAAAATTCTCCCTGGGTCCTGAATATGCCAACAGTTCCACACCTCTGTTCACCTTCTCATTTCATTATTCTTCCAAAATAAACAAGGAAAAGTAAACAAAAAATAGAATACGTAACTAAAAATAGAAAAATACCAAGTTTAAAATATCAGAGATGCAATAGTTCTCTTGGCAAAAAAAAAAAAATCATTATGCCTATGAGGTATGAGAACTAAGGACTGGACTTCATAATGTACATTTATGTATACCTCTGTGAATAGTGTAGGAACCAAGAACTGTGTGATGTATGTTATGTGCATTATCTAATTTTTTTGACAAGAGTCTCATGAAATGTTCTTTCATTGTCTCTTAGACTCGGAAAATTATGACATAGAGCAGTTATATAACTCTGTCCAAGTCATATAGCTAATAAGAGAAGCAGCTGGAATTTGCACGTATTTGTCACTTGTCACTGGACATAATAGTTGACATCTACAGCTTGAAGGAGGAGTACTTTAATTTGGCTCACAATCTTAGTCCTTGGTCAGCTGGACTCTGAAGGCACAGTCATCATGGTCAGAGGGCATAATAGAGCAAAGCTGCTCAATGTGCGACACTCAGGAACCAGAGCAGGGAACAGCAGCAGATGGGAAGAAGTAGGGTAGTATATGTAGTACCCAAGGCCACACCTCTATGACCCACCTGGACACATGTAGGAGCTCTACTAATCTACTAGGTGTTTCTTCATCCAGTGAAGTGGCCTTTTCAAGACTACAAGTCACAATCCAGCTCTTGTCAACTTTACACCCAAACACATCCCCTCAAACCATACTTAATCCCCAAATAAAGACAATAGACAATTAATAATTTTGTCTGAAAACACATCCATGCACAACCAGAAACACAATAATTTCGATCCTAAAACCTTAGTAATTCCAGCTTTGTGTGTGTGTGTGTGCAGCATCCACATGTGGCTTGGACTCGTAGTGATTCTCCTGATTTCTGCCTCCCTAGTGCTGGGATTACAGGCATGTGCTACAACATCTGGACTCTATCGCTGGCTCAGCACACCTGGGGGCAGGGCTAAAATGACATGCAGTGACAGGGATTGAACCCTGGCCCCTGTGCTTACCTAAGCAAGCACTTAGTCCACTGAGCTATACTGCCAGCCCTCCTGCATTTTTCAAAAGTCCAGGACTTTCTGAAACTCAAGGTAAACTCTTAGTTGGGCACCACCTTGAAAATCAAAACAAAGTTACATGATACCACAATACAATGTCATAGGATAAGCATTTCCATTTTAAAGAACAGATGGATAGCAAAGAAATCATACCAAAGCAAGACCAAAATCAAGCAAATATTAAATCTTATAGCTCCATGGCCAGAATCCTTAGCACATGATGGTAAAATGTGATTCCCAAAGGGTATCGGTGACCCCAGCCTACTCTGGCCTTTTTGGTTGCAGCTCATGAGGTTTCTTTCGTAGGCCACTTCTACTTTCAATCCCTAGATTTCCTTGATTGACCTTCCACATTCTTGCATCTCTACCTTCCTGGGGTCTCCACAGCACCTTTGGCTCCATTCCCACTCCCTCATGCATGAGCACATTAAAGGCTTCTGTTCTGTCCCTCCAGACTTCCTCTGAAATCTGAGTGAAAGCCTCTCTTACCTTACAAACATAGCATAGTAGTAAAACCAGCATCATGTGAGTGAAGCCAAGGTCAGCGGCCAGCTGAAACAGCAGCCAGCTCCCTTGGACCTTGGCTGCAGTGGCCTCTGAGTATGTGGATAACTGAGCACAGGGCAAAGAATCCCAGGAAACCAATTCTCTAAGAATTCCTTCTGAGCAGGGAGGTCTTCTTCAAACAAAAATCCCAGGGACTGTCTTCTCAAACAAAAAGTTGGTACCCTTTATCTTGCGATAAGTTCCACCTGGCTGATTCCTGAGACACCCTCAAGACATCTTTCTTTTCACCCTTGTCTAACATGTAGTTTCTTTATAATGGTGCTACTCTCTGTAGCAACCACTCTTGCTTGGATCCAAACTTTACACATGGTTCCCTCTACACTAAAATTTAAGTCTTCAAATTTTCCTGCCCTGTCTTATCCCTGATTCTTCTGTCTAGCTAAAGCCAGCCAATGTTGCCCATGATTTACAGCCTGAATGTTTGATCGATTAATGAGCCTACTCCTCTTTAATTTTACTTTCCTGCAAAGTTTTAGGACATGAACGAGATATAGATATAAATTTTCTACTAGAGTGTAATGCACACATCCTCTACTCAAACTGCCAATGAAGTTCTTGTTCCAACGAGGTCTCCTGAGCCTGGCCTTTGCCATCTGTATCTTCTAGGTTTTGAGAGGAAGTACCAATCAAGCTTTATTAAGAACATTTTAGGGCTTCACCAGCCCATTCTTAAAACCTTCCCAAATTCTTCTCATATACCAGTTGCAAAGGTTTTTAAACTAGATGGTCAAGTACAACCACAGGACAAATCTCACTTTTCTAGTATCGAAATCTGCATTAGTTATTTTCCAGTCACTGATATAATATCCGATATCCACAAATTAAAAGAGGAGAAGTTGACTTTGGTTCACAGTTGAAATCTGTAGTTGGGGGATCCAAGGAAGCGACATCAGGATGAAATCTTAAGAGAAAGCAAAGCTGTTCAGTTGATGGCAGCCAGGGAGCAGAGGAACAGGGCCAGAGAGCAAAGGGCAGCTCACACATGGTGCGTAAGGCCACACAGCTCCACGACACACCTCGACACATGCGGGGGCATGTGCTACAAATCTGCTAGGTGTCTCTTAATCTAATGAGGTTGGCATATCCAGATTTCCAGCCACTCTACATTCACAAAGTCAACCCCAGAATAGGAACTTGACCTTTAAGCTGCCTCACTTCCCATCTTCAGTGGTGTGACATATATAGGGAATGAGTGTGTTTAATCACCAGCACCTTAGGTACATAAGAACATGGGCAACGATGGACAGGAAAATATTTCATGTATATAAAATCCAAATGCCCTTATTATACACAAGCATATCTATTTGTATGCAAATAATGGCATTTTATACTCTGAGTCCTTATTTTGAGCATCACATTTTTCCAAATGTATGATGTAATGCTTTTCTTCTAAGCCTATAAGAAAAAGTGTTTCCATTTCCACGTATCAAAGTCAAGGGCATCACAGGATCCATACAATTCCTACAGCAAGTTTAAATGCTAGTATTAATAGCAATAAATGTCTTGGTTTTCTTTTTTTTTTGTGGGTGGAACCGGGGATTGAACTCAGGCCTTGAGCTTGCCAGGGAAGTGCTTATTCCACTGAGCCATCTCCTTGGCCCCAATAAATGTTTTTTACAATTATTTTTCATGTCTATTTTCTTAGGTAAAAATTATAAATATTCTAAATGTTCCCCATCTAATGTTTCTAATTTATCAATGAGGACTTTACACAAATGTCACTTTTAATTCTCAGAACACAATGATTTAATGGTTCTCTCTGACTGAGTGGTAGTCATTTCTATATCTATATCAAACTTTTCATACATAGTAGCAATCTCTTAAGCCTGAGAATAGAATCTAACTGGAAACCAATATATATTGACCAAGAGTCCAGGCCTGCAGAATATAAAAACTTACCAGAGTGTCCAGCAGACTGACCATTTTAACTAGCAGGCATCAAAAACCACAGCTTTCTGCAGAATTTTACACAATTTTAACACAGGGTGTTGAAGCAAAGATTTAGAAGAATTAAGTCATTATTATTCATAATGATCTTTAGTATAACTCAATGGCACTCTTCGACATTTCACTGTGTTGTTAAAAAGTACACAATGCAGAGTGGAGAATAAATATCAGGCTTTTGGTGAAGATTTAACTAAAAAATACTCTTCCTGATTTAAAAAAAAATCAAAAACTGACACTTCTTATCCTTAGAGGAAAAGGTATGAAGCAGTAATAATTGCAGTTACTTCAATTGCAAAGAAAATCAGCACAACTAGCTTTGAGAATCATGATTGGTTTCTTTACCAAATCCACTGGAATGACAGAGCACCCTTTTATTTATTTTCAGATAAAGAGAGAGATGGGCCCTCAATTAATATTGGTTATGTCCATTTATCTGATTTTTTTGCTGATATAATGATAACATAATAGGATAATGGCTATTCAGAATCTCAGCCAAGAGAAGAAAATGTTGATTAGCATTACCATTACCCTGCACAAGATAGGATATCTCAGTATACGCTTTATTTTAAATTCCATTTCCCATTATAAACTGAGAAATGTAAATGCTTTGCACATTCATATTTATTACCAAAATAAAATGCTCTTAGGCCATGAATTTCAATCCTTTTTATTTGTTGATGATAGAACTGTCTTTATTAAAGGGCTAAGTCATTTATCATAAAGTAGGTATGAAAGCTCGGTCATCTTTTTGTATCAGTTTATAGGTATTTTTAATCCATCTCTGCTATTTATGAGATCCCAGCATTCGTGTGGCATGAAATGAATCAAAAACAAAAGGGTGATTGCTTTTTATTAGTATATATGCCTCCTGCACTTTTTCTTTTTAACCACTTTGGACAATATGCTCATAAATTTCTTTTCAAACTAATTTGACTCTACTCAATCTCTTGAAGCTAAACAATGGGTGAGGCCAGTGCTAACCCTGAGCAGTTTCAGGAAGTTTAAGTTGCGACAGTTTGAGTATTGTGCTGTCCTTTCTGGACAGACCACAGTGTGTGTGTCCCCCTATGCAGACTCTGCAGAAGGCATCTCTTGTATTCCACTGCAGAACCAAGTCAACCCACTCCAGAGATGCAGAAATCAAGGCCCAGAGAAAACAAGTGACTCCCCAGGCTCTCAGAGCTGATGAGTAGAAAACACCAGGTCTGGCTCAAAAGTATGCCTTATTCTTAGAGACCCCTCAGCACGACGGCCTTTACCGACCAGCTGCTGCCCTCCACCTTGGCTCGAAATCACAATCATTTGAGGAAGTTTATTAAAATTTAAAAAAAAAATAAATTAAATCATTACCCAGAAACAGATAAAGAGTATATATTTTAAAGCTCCTAAAGTGATTTTTTAATGTCAATCCCGGGGTAAAAAAAAAAAAAAAAAAAAAAAAAACTGAATTAGAAGAAACTAAAGAATAGTCATTTTCCTAAGGAACAGGAATCTTTTTCTGCTTAGTGCTAGAACAACAGTGAAAGTTCAAGTTGTTTATCTGAAACAGGAATGTGAAAGAACACCAGACGGGGGCAGCTACCAGCCCTGGCAGCAGCTAGGAGCCTCGGTTCCTCCTCCCAGCCTGCTCCTGCACCGCGTGAAGCTCCCACACGGTGTGCTGGTGCTGATGCGGCCTGGGTAGGCTGCGTCACCACCATCAGCCACCAACAGGGCCTGGAGCAGCCCAGAGAGAAACAGCTTCGCTGGATCTCACACTAACAGGAAAGGCAGAATGGCAGTTTGAGGCTCCTGCACACTATTTCAGGGTTCCTTTCACTGAAAAATGCCAGAAGCCATAGGATAACAGGTGGGGCAGGGAGTCAGCCAAGGCACCTGAAGAGAATTTCAGGAGCCACAGAGAGCAAAGGCAAGAAAAAGAAAAATTATATCAAAGCAGAACAACAAAGAACAGCTACAACCTGAAATAACAATGCAATCATACGGAATCTATCATCTACCACCAAGCCATGGAACCAGCCAGAGAAGAACCCAGTGGGGAAAACTAGCAACTACCGTGATGTAGCAGGAAAATGATAAGAGAAATCTGTGGGATAACCAAAGTTTCTGTTCAGCTGTAGGATGCATGTCCAGGCCTCAAGAATTTCCAAAACAGGAAGTAGTAGTGAAGGGGCTGGGGAGATAGCTAGGCAGTACAAGCACCTGACAGGCAAGTGTAAGAATCCAGGTTTGATCCCCAGTACCACATGCCATGCTGGCCCCAGAATCCCAGGCATGCTATGTTGGCCACCAAAGCAAGGCATGATGCATGCCTGTAATCCTGGAGCTGGGGAGGCTGAGACAGGAGAATCACTATAAGTCTGAGTTGCGTAGTGAGACCCTGTACCGAATAAATAAATTAATTAAAAAGTAGTAGTAAAGTAACACTAAGCACAGGAAAATGGCCAGACAGAAAAGCAGTGGTTGCCCCCAGACCCTAAGATCATTAAATGTTATCTACTACACCTTGCCCCTGAAATTGGGTTCAAGGATACTGGCCTTACCTGAGAGCTTATTAGAAATGCAGAATCTTGGGCCTCGTCCAAGGTCTACTGAAGCAGAATCTGCATTTTAATAAGATTTCCTCAGGATTTATGTGCATATTAAAGTTTAAGAAGTGCTAGTTCTGCTATAAGAACCAACCTGAAGTGTTTTTAAGAAAGCAGCTATTACACAGGTTGTGGCTACTGCACTGGGTAGAACTTAACCCATTTGTTAACATTCTCTGATGTGACAGGCCCTGTGACTGTACTGTGAGAAAGGAAGGTCTGAAATTAGGGCAAATGGGTATGAAGCCTTCCGGAAGAATGCAGAGAACACAGAGGCACATACGGAAAAGACTTTGACTCAGGCTGCAGGAGCAGGTCAGGCAGATGTAACAGGGTTTGGTAGAGCAAAAGCTGCAGTTCACAGGGAGATCAAGAATCATGTAGTAATCACCTTGACGCTTGGCCTGGTGCAGTGGCCTGTAGGGAAAAGAAGGGAAGGGCCAGGTTCCAGCACAAGCAGAGACTGGGCTCAGAGACCTGCTGTGCGTTGGAGGAGCACTGCCTTTAGCAGGGGCAGCCTCAACCCAATTCAAGGAGGATCCTGACAGGCCTGCTGCCTCAGAAGTAAGGGGCACAGGAAGTTGAGTGGGACCACAGAGCCCCATTTCAGTGGTCAAATGCATAAGATTATATTTTAGAAGTAGCTCCCAACATCGAAGAGTAAAAGTTGAAATTGACCACTGAGCGAATATGCAGGTCATCTTTCAAATGAGCACCCCCCAATGTGCACCACTCTGATAAATGAGTGAAAGCATCAACGAATGAGATAAAAGTTAAACTTAAAAAAGTACTTTGGGGCTGGACTGCAGAGTCTTGACTGTTATTGATTCATACATCATTTGGTAGGTCGCTGGGGAAAGGTTTATTTAGCCAGTTATGGAGTTTGGCTATGGCTTAGGAAACTTACTCTGTGAAAACCAAGTGCGAAATGGTTTGGCAACAGAAGAAAGTTGAGATGAGAAAGTAGCCAGGAGGTCACCATGGTTGTGACACCGAGGGAACAGAAAGATGAATATATGCACATCGTGAGGCCCTGGGAAGATGGAATTCATGAACTGTAGGTGGAAAGCACAGGTATTCAGAAGACCCCATGTAAGTGGGAGGAATTGAAAATTGGCACAGAGACACCTCCATTCATTTAGAAGAAAGATCCTGATTAGAGTTCAGATTCAGGTTTTGAAGACAGATGTTAGGCACATGAGAACAGTGAGACACTATCCCTCAGGTGGCTCAAAATTAAGTATGAACTTTGGGAGGTAGAGTAAAGCTGGGATGCAGTTTTAGGAAGAAATAATGTGGCACCAGGAAAATTGTCATTTTAGAAAGAAAAAAAGACACCAATGAATAAAAGGTAATGCATAAAAGAGCAAAAGGACACTGTAAAGGAAAACCAGGAGAACTCCCTAAATGAAGGAAAAGGAAGGAAACAGACTATTCTGAGAGCAAGGAAGGTTAGAGGCAGAAATAGGAGAGGTGACAAAATATAGACAACAGTTTATGAATGGCAAGAAAAAGAGAGAAACACACAGACAGACAGACAGACAGAGAGAGAGACATAAAACTAGAAGAAAATGAACAGCAGTGGAAAATGGGGCAGATCAGGAATCGTCGTTCTTTAGGTCTCTGAAGACAAGCTCTTAGAGGAACAGGAGAAAGCCAATTTTGCTCTATATTTCCATGAACAAAAATTTTCATGAATGAAGTACTCACTACCAGAAAAAAGTTAGCTAATTGCTCTTGTTTTTACATATAAATTGTTGCTGCTCAAAATCAAGTAATGGCATCTGCTAACTCAGCCAAAAGACAGAATTCCAAGGTTAAGGGCTGAAGGGGAGAAAAGGGCATTCCAGGAACTCAAGGGCCTCCTTATTTCTGGGCACTCAAGTCCACACCCATCATTCCACCCAGACATTTCACCTTTTGGGGTTGTTGTCCAGGGAACATTTCCTTCCCACTAAGGACACTTGCTTGACAGATACAATGCCAAAACACCTGATTCAGTTTGACAGAGCATCACAGAAGAGTCACCCTTTCTAGGGTTGTCCTCCAACTGCAGCAGGACTCACTAATCTGCCCTGTTTGAGTGACAAATGCTAATTACAATTTCTTATCCAGTTTGACCCAAGAAGAAACAACAGCTCCACTGGTTTTCTATCTACCTCAGTACAAGAAGCCCGTATCAAATCTGTTGTTTTCTTTCCGCTCTGTGAATCTGTGTACTGATATAATGTCACAACGTACTATCATTATTTTTCTGAATAGAGATGATTTTACTTTTTCTAGATGAATTAATTGAACAACTCTAAAAAGAGCATTACTTATGTAATGCAAAATAATTACATGAAGGATTTCATAAAAAACACCCATGCCACCAGGGCAACTCTAGGCAGGATGCTCATGCTTGCTTTGTTACAAGAATCACCTTTCCCAAAGCATTTTACTACAAATGCATACAAGAAAGGTCAAGGAGAACTACAAGAATACCTACTTGATTTGTGGTTTTCATCGTAAACTTCCTCAAATCACTTTTGGAAATAGATAAAAGTGTAAATTATAAATCCACAAATTTATGATTTGAACACAAATGAACCCCTCTCTCCCCTAAAAAATCTCAAGCAGTCAAACTTGCAATGCAGTGTTTTGCATTTGAAAGGCACCTATCCATCACAGGATGGGCCACACGTTGGCAATAGACATATGCATAAAGATGCCATCCAAAGACACTGAAAAACTGCTTAAGTCAGACCCTCAAACGTTGAAGAGAGATCTTTCCAGCCCCAAAGCTAAGTTCATCTAAGTTGCAGCTTACTGACTTCACGAAAAGCTAATGCCCTTCCTACAGCTCCAGTCCTCCAGCGTCACACCAGACCTGGCCGCACAAATGTGCCATCATCTTTTACTACATCTTGACAAAGTTTGGCTTCTTGGTGTGATGCTCCTCAGGAAAGCAGAGCCCAGAGAATTGCAAATCTCATCCCTACAGGAAAATGAGGGCGAAGCAAGCTGTTTCTCAGTCCAGGAACTCTGGAGAGCGGACTGAGACCTGCTCGGGGATTTGGTAACCTTTTCCTGGAAGGAACCCCACACTCGCCATCCAGGGTCTCCTGCACACCTCCTCGTGGCGTGAGCAAGCGGTGGGGACGGTCCCGCTGCCAGCTTTCCTCTCCCTTCGCCCCCGCACCGAGCACGGCGGCAGATGGTCCCCTCCCTTTCGCCTCGTCCCTTCCGCAGTCCCACGGCGCCTCCCACCCTGCGCTGACGCCTTCGCCGGCGCCTGGAACTGCCCTTCAGAGCCCCCAACAAGTGCAAACTTCGGGGACCTCACAGTCCCCACCACGTCCCCCTAGCTCTGCAGAACTCTCCGGGGACCCCAGGCTTCCACCGCTCGCCTCCTCAGTACCCATCACAAAAAAGAAGACACCAGACCCCAAACTTCCCTGTGCAGTCGCCGAGGCGCTGCGGTTAACCACAGCGGGGCACCCTACTTGTCCTTTCCCCTTCTGCACCCTCCCCGCCCGTCCTTGAGAAGGGGCGCCTGGCCTGAGGTTTCCTCGGCTCCGGTGGCTTCCACGACCCACTCTTTAACTCTAGGGACTCCCCGCCTCTGAGTCCTGGGGAGCGGCGCCCGGCGCCCTCCTCCACAAGTGGGACTGCAGGACAAAGTGCAACTCTATCGGGAGGGGCTTTCTGCCCTTCCCCAGGTGCCGGCTCTCTCGCTTGGCGCAGGTTGGCGGGGGGCGTGCAGGCAGGCGGCGCCTTCTCCGACGACCCCGGGCGAGGCTGGGAGCCCCAAGCTTACCTCGAGCGCGGGCCGCGGGCGTGGGAGGCGGCGGCTGCTCGGGCCAGGAAGCTGTTGCTCGAGCTCCGGGGCTCGCGGTGGTCCCGCCAGGGCTGCGCCCCGGCTGCTCGCAGACGCCTCCCGCGGTCTACTGCAGCCCGGGTGGGGGCGCGGGGACCGCGCGGCGCGGCCCGGGACGTCGGGCTCCGGCGGGCGCGGGGCTGAGGCTCCCGGCCGCGCCTAGGTGAGCGACGTGCGCCCGGGGCCGCGGCGGCTCGGGAGGAGAAGCGGGAGCCGGAGCCCCGCGCGAGGGCGAGCGAGGCGGGACCGCGGGGCGCTCCCACTGCAGAGGCTCCCGCGGCCGCGCTGCCTTAAATCCCGCCTTTGCAGGCGCGCGCACCGCGGGGACCGCGGCTCCTGCGACCCGGCCGACGCGCGCTCAGCCTCGGGGCGCAGGTCCCACGGGAGGTGGGCGGCGAGGGCCGAGGAGCCGCAGCCCGGCGCCCAGCCGCGCCCAGGGGCGAGGCTTCATCTGCTCGCGAGCGGCGCGCAACTCGTCTCGGAGACGGGCGCCCAACTCTTTTCTCTCCCTGCCTGCCCAGCCCCGGGCTCGCAGACCACGGGGGTCGGCCGGGCCCGCAGCGCAGAGGGCAGCGCAGCCCCGCGGGGGACCGAACGGCGCGTGGGCGGGGGGCGAGACTCGTTTTCCTCCAGATTTGTATTCCGTGTTTATGTAAGTTTTCGAAACTAAATGTGTCACCCTGATGTACGTAGGGCATCTTCTAAGAACAGTGTGAACCGGGCCAGGATGACGAGTTCTGAAACGCGCTTTGAAAGGAAACATTCTGTGGGGAAAGGGGGAAAAAATAATTCCAAGAGAGCAGGCTTCTACGATGACTTCTTTGTGAAGTTCAAGGGCAGCAAATGACAAGAGAGCTGGGCTAGACAGCAGAGACTTTGTTTTTAACCAGATGATTTTAAAATATTCTTTAGTTCTTGTCCCACATGATTGACACTAATACCATAAATAATTAATCTAGCAGCTGTTGGTGCTTGGCCTCAGCGTCCAGAGTAATGCCTTAGCGCCCAGCCAAAGCCAACCCTGCTCTTCAGTGTGGATTTGAGATTTGATAAATGCACACTTAGCCCATCTAGAGCTTGCTATAGGAGCAGGTTGTGTTCATTATCCGCCTTGGAATTTATTTATCCGCCCCTGGTTATTGCAAGCACCAGCACACCTGAGGCACCAACGTGGGCAGGGGCATTAATCTAAGCTGATCATTTTTAGATTTTTAGAATCCAAGCATCTTCACTTCCAGCTAGGCAGTCTCACACGTTACTAAGGACAGGCACTTATTGGGATGTTCTTAAAATTGTCCTCTATTTTAATTTGCTACTGGTGGCAGGCTCCAAAGCCCAATCCTTACAACACCTGAAGAGCATGAGGAATAATAATTGCTTAAGGACTCATAAAATTATGCTCTTCCCAACAGGGACGTTCATACTGAAAATAAGTCACTCATGAGGCCCTGAAGATCAGTCAATAAGATGGGGCTGTAGAAATATGGGACAACCAGGAAATTCCAGAGGCAGAACACAGGCTGCCAGAGCACTGCACTTCGGGCCCGGAACAGTGCTGTGGTTGTAGCAGCTGCAGAAAGGTGCAGAGGAAAGGAGAGGCCCCTCGGAGCTCGCCAGCACCCCAGGTTGCGCTGAGAGGCAGATAGGCAGCCTCTGCAGAGTGGACACCTGTGAGATGTGTGCTCGCGGTTAGCACAATTCAGCAGCATGTGCATTTTTTATGTCCTGCAAACTGCAACTATATCTCTGCTGCCCGGCTATTTTTAATCACCTATAGCTAAGACTTATAGCAGAAAAAAATTCCAGGGTTGCATTTCCTAACAACTGCTGAAAGAAGCATAAAATACTTGCAGCCAACTCCCACTTTTCACCTGTGACGTGTGACAAAGGGCCTTTCCCTTCCTGTTAACCGCGACAGGATGAAGGCCTCTAGAAGAACTGAAACTATGCCAGCGTCTGTCTTCTGAATGTGCTTCAGGGTGAGAACAAATGGTAGGGAAAAGCAGCCTATCTTTCAGAATTCTGATGGCAAATCCGTTTCAGGTGGATCAGCATCAGTTATGCTTTTCTGTTGCTGATTTGTCGGCTCTTGCTACCCTCTGGCCCTCCCACCACCATTTTCCTAGCATTACTACTTAAGTCTGGTGGCAAGGAAGTACACCAGTGACTGGAACTGCAAATCCCAAGCACCCAAGCACGGTGTGTTTTGAGAGAGGTCAAGCGTAGCAGTACACAGAAGGAAGGCTACTGCATCCGCGGGCAGACCGGATGTCAAGTATAGTGAAAGTGATTCACTGAATCCTCTTTCTATTTTTTGTGTTTATGAGATACGTGGTGCATTTGCCCCTGAATATTCACTGGTGAGAAATATTAAAAGCAATCAAACTTCTTTTAATTATAATTAAATATATTTAATTTTAATTAAAATAAATTCAGATTTTCCAGTAGGTAAAGAACCTGGCGATAATAAGGACATCAACAAATGTGAGAGCTTCGTAGGTCAAAAATAGATAGGAACTTACGCATATAATGTTATTTTATAGAACAAGACCCAACAGACATTTTAGATGGCTTTATAGCCATGAGCATGACTCCAGCCTTGGGATTGGAGCTCTATTTTGAGAAGCATTCTTATAGTGGTTTTCAAAACCAAATTCAGTGGAGGAAACTGAATTAGAAATAGAAGACCGTAATTCTAATTTCAGCTATTGCTTTCAATTCTAGTCCGGTAACAAGCCCACTTACATGAGCCTCATCTTAATAGGTTACTATACTATGCAAAACATACTACATATAAAATACTTGGGAAACTGTATAGAGACCTAAGTTATGATTGGGTGGTGTTATCTAGTCCATATTTCTGTTTTCCCTTTTATTGCTTTTGCATTTCTTCAAAGTGCCTTAAAAATTTTTGTTTTGCTTTTCAGTAGTCTGCACTATAAACCTTTGCTGACAGCTCTAGTTTAGCAGTATCTTGTGACTAGAAACATGAGTTCCTATATTAAGGGAACAGGGTTGAGCTTGTCCTTGCAAGTACTAGTGAGACATTATTCTCTTTCCTTCTGTAGCCCAGTTTCCTTCTCTGTATGAGAACTACACATGCATTTATCCTAGAGACAAAAGCAAATGAGAAATATTTTATGAACTGCAAAACCTCAAATGTTTGTTTTTTAATTTGTCTTTGTATTTTTTTAGGGAATGGACTACAGGGTATTCAGGGTCACTACTAGATCAAACTCATAGTGATTCTCCTGTTTACAGCCTTCCAAGAGCTGGGATTACAGGCATGCACCACCACTCCCAGTCTCAATTGCTGTCTGGGGGCAAGGCTGGCACAGCAGGCCTGGGAATTGAACCCCTGGGCCCTGTGCCTACTTGTGGGTGTTTTAACCCACTGAGCTATTTGGCTGGCCCTCAAGTGTTATTATAAATTATTCTAACAACTAGTTGGGAAATATGAGGTTTATTTCCACACTTGTCAATAAAGTCTGTCAACTAGAAAAAAAACTTTTTAAAATTATGCCTGGGGCTTTTAGAGCAACTTACATTTAGAAAAAAGCTGGTATAACAGTTTTTCAATAGGTTACTTTGTTTATAAGGATATATGAATATTTTTGCAAATGTCAAATACTACTGTGTTTTACTTCAGCATTCACATGTTATGAGAAATAAATGGGATCTGTGTGGGGTTTTGTTTCATTGGTTGGTTTTAAGTACCAAGAATTGTACTCGGGACCTTGCACTTACCAGGCAGGTACTCATGCCACTGAGCTATATCCCCAGCTCTAGAATCTGTGTCTTATCACATGTGTTCTTTTAAAACCTCTAACTCAGGTTCAATTAGAAGGTCATATTTATTCAAAACCACTTATATTCATTATTTTAAGGATTCCATTCAAGATTGATAATGCTGAATTGTAATAAAAAGTTTTTGAGGTTTTATTGATCAGGTAAGTTTCATTTCCTTACACATTTACTTTAAAAAAGTAAGATTGATAGATCTTTCAGGATAATGAGTTGATTTTGTGCAGAAGTTCCAAATTTGACGTAGACATCTGTGTCTAAAAAAAAAATCAATATGAAAAATGCAGGAGTCTGTTTTAAGTAGAAATATCAGTTCTCAAATATTTCATATTTGTCTAATTTTTAAATCAAACTATTATCTTTTTGTTGTTGTTTTCCAGAACTGGGGATTGAACTCAGACCCTTGTGCTTGCTAGGAAAGTGCTTGTTCTACTGAGCTATCTTTCTGCCCTGGTATTATCTTTTAAATCAAACTATAATCAGAGGGTGATCAGAAACACAACTTGTTAAATCTGAATCTTACTTCAGGAGTTCTCGCTATCTTGGGGACTGATCTTAATGTGAATTTTGGTTGTCTTCTTTTTAAAACAGAGATAGAGGTATCTTTTATCCTTCTGTTTTATTCAAAGATTCTTAGCAGAGAAGGGCTATAGATTTAAATTCTTCACTCACTAGTATGAGTCTTCCCTTTATAATGTTGAACACACTGTGATTTATGTTGAACTTTTGAAATGAATTATGTAGTTTTACCAAATTTGCCTGAGTTCTGTTTGTTTTCACCTTTTCTTCATAAATATTTCTTTTCTCATGTAGTGGAATTGTGTCCGGCTGTGCTATGGTACCCTCTCTTTGGGGCAGTCATACCTCTTGTGTCCAGAGGTGATCAGTACTGTAGAACTCTTCCTCCTAGACCCGAGCCGCAGCTTTGCCATGATGATGGTACCTCTTGTCCCTTTGAAAAGATGATGCGTGTGTCCCTTTGAGGCCTAATCCAGGCCTACATTAAGCCTGAAGATGAAGGCTGCATGATTTCACAATGTCTCCAAGTCCTTTCCCGATGAGCCTGTGAAGCAATTATACTGGTTAGCACACATTCCAGTTTGGCTCTTTGCTCTGAGACAAATATGAAGTAATCTCTGAACTGCATTTGTGGTTTTGCTTTTCCTCTACTTTGTATAGATCTCAAGGTGTAGTAATACTCCTTTCAAAAACGTTGATTTATTTCCTAGACTCTATTGTCCCATTGGTCCCCTTGGGTACTTTCTTCACAGCCCCCAGGGAATCACTGGGAGCTCTCTCAGGAACTAGTACCTTTTGATTTCAAATTGTATTTTTAAATAATTTCCCAATTTAACTCTTGTCAGAGGTTTAGATAAATTATGAATGTTGAGCTTACTGTGTTGAATAATTTTCCAACAGCTTCAGAGTCTGAATAGCCAGCACTTAGCCTTTGTTGAAGAATGCTGTGTTCTAGGAACTACAGATGCACGATCACATTTTATTGTACAAAAACACTATGAGTCTGACGCTAGTGATGCCATTTATAGATGAAAGAAGTGAGAATTACTAATTTTGTGATATGCTCCAAATCACAAATTTGACAGAGCCACTTTGCTTACTTAGATTTATCTGAGTTTTAAAAAGCTCTTTAAGAAAGAAAAAAAAAAGAGTATAAAAGGGCTGGCCAAATAGCTCAGCAGATTAAAGTGACAGGGGCTGGGAGTTCAATCCCCAGGCCTGCTGTGCCAGCCCCACCCCAGGGGTGCATGAGATGGTGAATGAGACTGGGCGTAGTGGTGCATGCCCGTAATCCCAGCTCTTGGGAGGCTGTAAATAGGAGAATCACTGAGTCTGATCTAGTAGTGAGACCCTGAACACCCTGTGGTCCCTTCCCTAAAATGCAGAAAAAACGAATAACAAATTTAAAAAAAAAAAACAAAACTCTTTGTATGGCCAGCAGAATAGCTCAGTAGACTGAGAGCCTGCTAGGGACCTGGGATTGATCCCCTGCACCACATGCCAAGCCAGCCCTACCCCTGGGAGCACTGAGCTGGCCACTGAGACTCGGCATGGTGGCACATGCCTATAATTCCAGCACTGGGGAGGCTGGGAATAGGAGGATCCCTGCAAGTCCAAGCTGCATAGTGAGACCCTGTACCAAATACATTAAAAAAAAAAAAAAAGTTCTTTGTATACTTGTTACTTGAGGTTAATCAAAATACTGATTCGCCTACAGGTTAATCAAAATACTGATTCGCCTACAGGTTCCACAGAAAGTGGAAATCATATCCTACTCATGATTTAGGCCTTTGTCATTCTTCATTTTTAGCACCTCATAAAGAGCAGCTCAGAATCTTTGTTTGCAGAGTATGTCCTTCCATATTTTCAGATTTTCACTTGAACAGTTACAGTGACTAAAACTTGCAATTATCTCACCTCAGCCACCTCTAGGCAGTGTTATGGGAAAGGAGGTGAGAAAGTGAGGAGGAAAAACCCCTTCTCTTTTTTTTTTTTTTTTTTTTTTGTCTTTTTGAGACAGGGTCTCACTATGCAGTTCAGGCTGGCCTTAAGCTCACTTTGTAGCTCAGGCTGGCCTCGAACTCACAACAATCCTCCTGCCTCAGCCTCCTGAGTGCTGGGATTACAGGCCTGCGCCACCACACCCGGCTCAGAAAAACCCCTTCTCTTGACAAAGGTGTGGCCTCTCGTCTCTCAGTGTCTTTGGATTTGGGACACCTACCTGATTTTCTTCCTCAGCCCCTTAAATATGGCAGCTCTGTCCCAGCTCATGTCACCCGTCAGAGGATCGGGCACTTACAGTGAGGGATAGTGCCTCCCATCTCGGGTGTGTTCACTCCCTGTGTGCAGCGCCTGTGTCTGTTCTGTCTGTGCTGCAGGCCAACGTAACCACAGCTGGTGACATCCCATTCTTACCGCACATGTGCGAAGCGCAGGGCCTGATTCCTTACCACAGCAAAGGAGGCAGCATTTCTAAAGTTGGTGTCGGCAATCATGAAATCGTGTCTCCACTAAACAGCATGCTGAATACAGAATTGTTGTATTCAGCACCTGGGATGCGGTGGTGAACCAAACAGAGTTGATAATCATGACCCATAGAAATGGGCACAGCATTCCCATAGAACAAACCATGATTGTCGCTACCCCTTCTACTCCAGCATTAATCTCCTGGTTCTTCCTTTTGGATTTTACATTTCTACTTTGCCTCTCAGGCCTCTGTCACTTCCCCCATTTTCTAATTTATCAGTCATTTTTTTCCATTTCTCATTTTTTTAAAATTAAAAGTAACATGCTAATAATCTAGTCTATCTTAAAATGGCTTTTGTTGACCATTTTCCCTTCTTATCATTTTCACTTTTTTTTTTTTTTGGCTAGAGTTTATTTCCTTTGAAAGCTTCTCGTTTTGTGTACAACTATCCAGACTTCCAAAAAAAGTTCAGCTAAATAGGTAGTTTACTGATTTTTGAAAATGTGTTTGCATAAAAGAAAGATCTTCAGAAGGACCAGCTTGGGCTTGGGAGATAGCTCAGTGGCATAAGCGCCTGCCTGGCAAGCACGAGGTCCTGAGTTTGATTCTGACTACCACAAGAAAAAGAGAGAGAGAGAGAGAGAGAGAGAAAGACAGACAGACAAAGGACTTTAACTCAGAAGGCCCAGCTTTGTCCCTCTGGAATGCCTGGAGACATTTTCCTTGTTCTAAGTCAGGCATTAATACTCCAGCATTAATCTGCCTGTGCTGCAGGCAAACGTAACCACAGCTGGTGACATCCCATTCTTACCGCACATGTGCGATAAGGACAAGGAAGCTGCTAAATATTTTTCAAGGTATGGGTTAACCTCTTCAATAAGGAATTATCCATCAATAATTCTAATGCTGAGAAATGAATTTAAAGGACAATTTTGTTTTGACAAAGGACAGGTATATATGATGTTCCTACACATTAGCATTTTTTAAAATTTTATTTTTATAAATATTTAATAAATAATATCAGAAAGCACCAAATTAACAGATAAGTTGTTCAGAATTGTTTGTAAAATTATGATGAAATGGAAATTTTATTCATTGGTGTAACTTTTAACACCATGTTTATCATATTTATTAAAACCTTAAAATGATTTATTCCAGATTACTTAAAATATAATTTCAATCCAGAGCTATAACTTACTTAAATAATATTAACTATGGGGGGTTATGGAAAAATAAAAAATGTTATGATAGTTTTATAAATGACAGGAAAAACTGAAGACAGGAAAACATTTGAACACACAAAGAGAGTTATTCAGCTATTGTTAAAGATGATTGTTAAGGACCACCCAAATAGCTCAGTGGACTAAGCACCTGCAAGGCACAAGGGCTGGGGCTTTGATCCCTGGGGCCTGCCCTGTTGGCCCCACCCCTGGAGAGCACTGAGACAGCAATTGAGACTGGGCGTGGTGGAGCACACCTGCAATCCCAGTTCCTGGGAGGTTGTAAACAGGCAGATCACTACACATCTGAGCTAGTAGTGAGACCCTGAACACCCTGTAGAGCTTTCCTAAAATAAAATACAAAAATAAATACATAAATAAAAATAAAGATGACTGTTAGAACTTTGTAATAGCATGGAAAATGACTGATAATAACATAAATAAAGAGAAGATAATTTGATAATGATTGCTACAAGGCAAAATAAATCCATGGATGAAAAGATGCCAAGCAGTGCAAAAACTATGCACACACACTGCTTTACAGAAGTCTGGTTGAGTCGTAGCCCTTCAAGCACATTGCGTAGATCACCTACTATGTACTCAGATACACACTTGCAGTTTGTGGTGTCTACTTCTGATACTTCTTTCACATGTGTAGTTTTCATGATTTAAAAACCCAAGGAAATAGGGTTTTCTTTCTATCTTCTTCACCATACTCAGATGTAGTTATGTGTTAGATGACACTTAAAAAATGGAGAGTACCCTCATGCACTATTCATGGGCCTGTAAGTGGATCCAGCCTCCCAGGAAGTGATCTGATGAGTGTGTGTGTGCGCTTCAGCCGTCTCGCACTGCCTCAGAGACTCATCAACACGTCCTAGGGGCACCAGTGTGTCCAGCGGTGCTCATTACGTCATAGTTTGGAAAAGAAACCATGGCAAGCAAATGAGATGCACAGCAACGGAGGAAAGACAAAATAAAATATACTAAGATGCATCAACAAAAGAGTCTTATAAGCAAAATGTATTCAAACATTAATTTCTGTGCTGCATGCTTTTAAACAAGCAGTTGGCAGAAGAGCCGGACATACCTGCAGCCTTAGCAGTATTGTAGCACGCATGCCAGTTAGGCTGTGTGCTGAAACCTCACAGTTGTTGGAACCTAAAGTTCATCTTGACCGGGAAAAATGTACCTGTGTCAGCAATACAATGCACCTACGGTTGTCCAAAAAATCATGATGTGAAATTTCATTTGTTCTAATTATCAGCAGTTATTTATTCCCTGACCTAGACAAGCTACCTACAGGGAGGAACAGTCCTCCTTCTCAAGAGAGTCATCCTGGACAGGTTCAACTGTTAAGGTTTCTTCTTAGTCATTCTCACTTTGCCATATTAATTTCCCTCAAATCTATTTCATAAGAGTATTTGTTATAAGCAATTTTTAAAGTTAAGCTACTGGCTCCCTCTTAAATTTTTCCATTGAAAGAAAATAAACAATATCCTTAGAGGAGCTAACGCAGAAAATTGGGCAGGACATCAGCACATCTTTCTTGCTCTGCATACAAAGTGAGACACAACCCAGCCTCTATTCACTGAGCCCTCCCTCTGCTGTCCCTAACCTGTAGTTCACACTCAGTCTTCTCTTTTCATCACTTCTGATATCCTGATATCCCTAACCCAGGTCCTTTTCAACTATCCATTTCTTATCTCATTTAACTTCTTATGAACATTTAACCAGATCAAAACTTCCAACGCAACCTCTTTTGAGCAGGAAAAGCTTAACTCTTTGTATTCCTGGAAGTTAGAACCTGCTGGTCTTGAGAATAATCAGCTTTCTTTCTTGACACAAGAAATGCCTCCAAATTTTTCTTTTTCTGTCCAAGGTAAGCTCATTTCCATGTGCTCCACATACCAATTTATCTTGCTTATTTCCGAAGCCTCTGTATTCTTAGGCTCATTTCCTCTTGCCCAGCTCCATCATTTGAGGTAATAACTGCCTCTGTGCAACACCTTTATTTGTACACTACTCACTCTGCCCACTTTTAATTAATATATTCAAGGTCTCCTATGTTTAAAATTAGAAAAACCAAAGCAAAGAAGCAGAAAAGCTTCCCTTGTCTTTGCTCCACCAAACACTGTTGCCTTTTTACAGTCTTTCCTTGATCAGTATTTATCTAAGTACCTGTTTACACATAAGGCCTTACTAGGTCACTAGAGTTAGACATACTAAAGTCTACAAAATCCCATCTGATTTAAAAAATTAAGCTTATGAGGTGACAAATTCATAAGAAACTTTGGGGGGAAAAGCATCCTGTCTACTTATTGGCTGTACTTTCTTACCTTTTCATCCAGATCCATCAAGTTCCCCATCAAATTTCCATTTCCCACCCCATCAAGGACCTACTGACCCTAACACTCAAGGCTTCTTCCCTCTTGACCATCATTGCTTCATAAGATGTTCCCCGATGTGTGGTGAAAAGTCTCCCAAATGCTCTGTAAAGGAGGTACCCTGTGACCATCCCAAACCCTGACCCTCATTTATTAAATAAGAGTTAGGGAAAGTGATTTATCCTGTGCCGCTCAGCAAGCACCTGAGAGAACCTGAGCTTGGTCCCAGGTTTTCAGACCCCCCCCCCCCCGTTCTCACTTCCATGGACATTTCCACAATACCTTTCATGGATAACAAAATGAAGGAGTAAAGCATCTATCATAATGGCACATCCATATGCAATTCAGGATATTTGAAAACACTTTTCTTTTTCTGACATAATCTGACAGGACTTCATTCAGCAGCAGGCATGGAATTACTTCCCAGTAATTGTTACTGTCTAGAGTTCAACACTAAATGCAATCTGACCTTAGGCATCCGCACAGGGTGGAAAGAAGTTGGTTATGCTCAAATGCTGTCCATGGGATTCATGTCACAAAAGTAACTTATACATAAATCAGCCTTATAATGAGGATCTTTTAGTGCCTGGGTAACATAATAGCCTTCGCTTGAAAGACAGGTGAGCTCTCGTTTTATCATATTCTGCTCTAGAAGATAATGTTGAAATGAAGTTCTAATTCCCAGATAATCACCTTCATTCAAGTATTTTCGAGCAAAGAAATTATAGAGTATCTTAAATGCTCAAACGAAATTCACCGCTGTACTTACATAACCTTTCATCAGCGGACTCATTCCCACCTGGCTAGATTCTGAGCCCTGTGAAACTCTTAAACTCTGATACCCTCTCAAGACGTGTAAAACAATGCTTCATCAATTTCCTCCTTTCTTACAAAAATCACAGGGAGAATCTATCTGGAATTGCTACATTGTCTGGTGTCTTTGCAAGTACCTTCGCTTCCTCCTTTGCAGATACCTTCTTTTTCAACTAACTACATCTGTTGTCTTAGGAAAATTGTTGTCTGATAAAGGTACCACTCCACCTGCTTTTTCTAAAGCAAGAGGCATAAACACATCTGCGGTTTTTATCTTCTAAGCAATCTCTTGCTTATAACCCTAATTAATCCAGTCATTTACTTTCATTGTTGCCATTCTATTTGAGCATTTTACTGCCATTTGAAATGTTTTCAGAAACTTGGTGCTTATTGTCTTTTTCTACTCTAATATGTAATTTTTCCTTAATTTAGCTTGTTTACATAGCTTTCTTCCTCCTTCACAATTTCTTCGTAAATGGATATTTTTAAATCTCTTCCATATGTCTACATAACTTGTCTAAGATCTCTGTTAGGCTTTTATTTGTTTCAACTGCTGTCTTTTTCTTTCTTTTTACTTCCTTGAATAAATCTAACTTAATTTTGTCCTAGTTTTGAAAGGTTATAATTAAATCGAGTAAAAATCTTTATGTTTGCAATCAGTCCTTGTAACAAACTTTCCCCGAGTTGGGACCCATCACATGTACAGCACTGTGCCTAGCTGTGAGGTGAGGTGAAAAAGCACCATAAAAACAGAATGTAAGGCAAGAGCTATTCAATTCAGGAGAGGCTGAAGTGTCATAGGATAGACAAGATACCTAAAAAAAATCAGAACTCAAGAATAACATACACATAGAGCAACTAGGTTCAAATTGACTTTCTGTAACTCCTGAAGGGGTAAGTAGTGATGAGTTGGCTTTTCAGGAAAGCTTCTTGAGGATGTGATAGGACTTGATACTGTCAGTCTGAGCAAGAGACACATAACTAAATTGATAAATACAGCTCTGGGTATGGCTGAGCCTATTTACTGAAGACTGACCTGCCCCAGATCTTGAGAAGGAATGCTCAGTTGTGTTTCTCTGGAGGAGCTCTAGTCTCCATCCTGACCTTGGACATTATCTGCCTCCCATCGCAGACCTTCAGTCCTGGCACAGGACACCACAGTGAGCTCCAGGCTTTCGGCTACATCCTTTGGATCTCCAGCACACGAACAGCCCCTTTGCAATTTTCCACATCTGACCCTCCCCATGGCCATTGTAAGCTAATCTTGTACATTGTTACATCTTTGTATAGCTTGCATTATATCTCTTTTTCTAGGTGTTTATTTGTTGTTTGCTTTGGACCCTGTTTTGGACATGGTCTTGCTATGTAATTTAAACTAGGTTGGCCTTAAACTAGCAGTGATCCTCCTGCCTCAGCCTCCCAAGTGCTAGGATCACAGGCATGTGACACCACACCTGGTTTAAATGTTTCTCCAGTAAGCACTGATGGAAACAGGAGAGATGCTCAGAGAAGTATCTGAGGTGTTACTGGTCCAATTACAAATAGCAAGATTAGTGCAGTGGAAGTGGTAGAAGGGTAGAAAAGGGCACATTTTTTACACCATTTCCAACTTCATGGTGGCTGGAGGAGGCAGAGTCAATGGCAAATAAGATAGCAAGGGCAGGTGGGTTGAGAATAAATGTAAGTGGATGTGGATTATTTCAAAACTGTAGGAATTCTTCATATAATTTTGTTTCTGATTCTCATCTTTTGTGTGTTCTGCCAGAATTTCCCCCAGTTCTGTCTTTTTAAAGATGACATACTTGTACACAGTTGCTTGGAGTAGTCAAATTCATGAGCCTTCTCAAAATTAGCACTTTTCTAGCATGTCTAACTTTTCTATACCTGAGATTAGAAAGATCCTCTGTATTGTCTCCTAGAAGTTTTCAAGTTCACTTATTGGCATCTCAATTCTTAATCTACCTGTAGTCAGTATGGATGGCCACACATTTCCTCACTCAACTTACTCATTAGTCTTTTCTTTCCTTCAGTAAAATGCCCCAGTATGTGTCTTTGACACAAACTCATAGTTGCGCAAATGAGCTTCGGGTTTCCTATTCTGTTCCACTAGTCCATTATAAAAGTAACAACATTGACCATTAACATTTGTAAGTGCTTATTACTATGGCTTTATTTTTTATACCTCATTTTTATACTGTCTGCTGGATGGTTAAGACCAAGATAAAGCAAGACCTCTATAACAAGAAATGTAACTTCTATATCTGCCAAGGTCAGTAAAATCCCCCCTGAAACCCTGAACCACAGTTTGTAGATCCTTTGTCAGTGTCAGCCATATGAATGAGTCATAGGCTTAAGTCAACAACTTCTGACACTGCCAGTCCTAGGGATAACCCACTACTATTATGGACTGCTGGACTATATTGGATTATTTTGCTGAATTCATGCACCTACAATATTTAAATGGCAGTAGAATACCCATCTCTGACAAAACTAAAGAATAAAAGGGCATACAAATGAAGGACCATTTTGTATCTGTATATATAAAATAGTTAAAATAGATTATACAGCTACTTTCTCTTAACTCAATGAGAAGAAAGATTTATACTAATAGTGTTTAGACAGGATATCATGTCTGCATCTTGTACTATGAATAACCACTATGAAGACAATAATATGCAATGCATTAATTATTGAAACTGTCTCATTGCTATTTGTTTCTCAATAATTTTTTTTAAAAAATGTAAGTACTGTTCTTAATTACCATAGCTTTATGCTATTGTATGTGGTAGTAGAAGTGGTAGAAGGGTAGAAAACCTATTAATCCATATGATATGTGTTTAGTAGACAGATGAGTGAGTCTTCATTGGACCAAGAATAGTTTTTGCAGTTCAGGATTATGATTAATCTAACTCTATGCACCTGACGTCCAAAGGTTGCAGTAGATGAGGTCAAGAGGGGCTATTACTGCGAGCAATTCTTGTCTCTTTAATACCAAATAGTAACTGTTTTTAAACTGAATTTTCATTGCTTTAAAATGTTTTAAATCAAATTCATATTTTAGATTATATAATGACCTTGCAAAGAACAAGGTAGCCTTTGGCCATTTATGCCCAATCTCATTGGAAAAGAACAAGGTAAGCAAAAACTCTGCATCAGCCAAATTAAAATTACATAATTCAAATATTAGTTTGGTAAACTGCAATACCAAGAAAACCCGTCACCTGTTTTGTAGCCACATTCTTGGAGCAAATTCTGTATGTCCCTAAAACAATGTCTAGCAAATAGAAGTCACTTGATAAATATTTGAATAAACAAATGAACAACTGAATGGTAGAGACCATCATGGAAAAGTGTATGATCTTCATCTGACACTTTAGTGTTTATAGATTAAATTTCTTCAGGGAGGAAAAAATAATCTGGGAGGGGAGTTTGCATTTCTAATTCTGTGCAGCCAACCAAGCCACGCACCTCTGCATTTCCCCACAAGAAAACTTACAGTCGGAGGTGCTGAGGAATGGTCCAATGGCGGGCTCACGCTACGTGAGAGCGCAGATCCCAGGAGGACCTGTGGAAGGTAATACGGTACCCCACAGGCACAGCCCCTGTTGCTCTGAGTTTCCTTTCAAGCCAAAGAAACAAAATGAACTGAAGGGAAAGTGTCAGAATGGATAGAGTTGTAACTATAAATCGCCCTCCTGCAAACTGCGAGCATGGGTGCTGAGAGAATAGAAGAAAAACACCAAATGCCCCTTTGGAAGGTGAGCCGCAGGAAGGTTTCCACAAGAGCTTTCTCAGACCATTGGAAAGTGTCTCTGCTGTTTATCGATTTTCAAACTCTAGTCACAGCTCATTGGTGAGTCATGATTAACATTGATTTATATAGGTAACACATTATACTAATTTATGCAAATAAATACACATTTAATTTTAGCCATAATTTAGAGATTTATTATAGATCTAGTTGTTATCTATATTTGTATAAACAGAAGAGTTTCTTCTGTACAGAGTACATATGCATAGTAAACCTTAAACGTGAGAAGTAAGTGCCAGTTTACTAAACTTTTCTTTCAGTAACTTCGATGTGTTTTGTGTGTGTGTGTGTGTGTGTGTGTGTGTATTTCCTGTATTGCAAACTTTACTTCTCACTGTTGAAAAGTCACAGTAAAGTAAATGATCAAAGGTTCTGTGGGATGAGTTAAAGAGACCAATAGAAGAATGCCTGTATTCTGTCCCCAACACAGACAGGGATGACTCCCGAGCCAGGCTGTGGGGCCCTGCCATGCATAGGTCATTACATTGTCCCCTTGTCTTCAGATCGACAGCCAGGCTGGTCTGTGTTTAAGACAGCTCCACCCGTGCCTTATAGTTACGTCCAAGGCTGAGAATTCTAAGTGTGGCTTTGCAAGTATTTATAGCTCTTCCATCAGTTCAGAAGTTGTCTCATCTTACATGTCTTCATTCTGCCTCAATAAAGCGACCCTCTTTGGCAATCCTGGGGGAATCTTGTTATCTCTGCTGCTTCTGTCATTCCCAGTCCAACAGAGAAATATCAAGATGAGACATGAGTGATTCTCATACTGTCATTTCCAAAATGTGTGTGTGTTACTTTAACTACATTATATAATGGAATTTGTATTCATGAATTACACTGCATTGACAATTGGGTGATCCTCTAAGAGTAAATCTGTAATTATTCTGTAACAACTGGCTCGCGTCATTTATTTCCTAGAGAAGCTGTGTCTGTTTTTGAAATCGAGAAAATAACATTTGAACTAATAAAGTTGACATTGTCAGCACTTTTTCTCCAGTGCTCATTTGTCAAAAAAAAAAAAAAAAAATGGTGTAACAATGAAAATAAATCTTTGCAGAAACAGTATAAATAGATTTCATGTACTAGAGCCAACTTGCTATAGTCTTTGTTTTATTATTTTAGTACTTTTGTAAAGAAAATAATTCTGAGAGAAAGCCATGGCAAGAACTTTGGGAAGATTAGTCTTACAGATCAGTTCTGGGTACTTCAAATGAGCACATATTCAGCAGGTGTCCACCCAATGAGGCACAGCCTGGAAAAGAAGGAAAGAATTGGATGAAAGAGCCAAGCACAAGTGTTGTGCCAGTAGGTTGGGGGCTCGGTGCCCAGTTCTTACCATTTTGGCTCCTCTAACTTCAGCAAGAGCTCCACGTTCCAGTGGACTTCATGCAGGCCCCTGTGAGCAGGAAATTGCACCTGTAGGTGATGAGCAGAACATGAAGTTACAATTAGATCCGTTATCTGGGAGAGGGGCTGAGCCAGCCGCAGATAGCACATGGGGTAATGGTTCTTAACTCATGCTAGTGCACTTGAGTAACTAGAATGTGCTTTTCAGTTTTATTACCTATCGTTCATATACAGAGGCAGAAAGCAAGAGGCTTTAAAAATAACATTTAATTTATTCTGAACAAACCAAATGCATTCTATTGCATGGAAAGGTCCATTTTTGAACTGATTATAAGACAAGACATTTTTCCCAGCACATACATTCTATCCATGAAAGACTAGGCCTTTCCTTTCTTCTGGTGGGTGAATCTCATGCACATTTACAACCAAAGGCAACTCATAATTCCTTTCCATTGTTTCTATACTCAGGAGACATTTCATCATACATATTGTGATGTTCTAAGGGTGCACCTTCAAATTGTCCTTGGGATAGTCTTAAAAGACAAGTATTTATAATAATATCTACCCCTTATCTATAGGGGATTTCAAATTGATGGTAATTTTTCAAAGAGGTGCTATGTACATTGTCAAAGCTTTCTGTTATGCTGAGATGCACTTGGGATCCTTCCAAATTGGAGGAGTGCTGGATGTTTAATAATAATAATTTTTAAAAAAATAAAATTCAGTTATTATCCACAAAAGTGACAGTTTGGTTAATTAACTATTGGGGCTAAATATATAAATTCTTTTTTTTGTAAGATAATTTTCCTTCAGAATTATATATTTTTTTGCACATATCTCCTCTGCATAGATTATTACATAACTAAGGATTAAAATTATACGCTTTATAGAACATGCCCAATATTCCCCTTTATTCTACCTTAGGCCTTCTTTTTTAGAACTTTCAAATTCCAGGACAAGATTTTGGAAGAAACACAGAATGTCTCATTTTGGATTCACTGTATTGAGTAAAAATTTAATACTTGATACCAAAGAATCTCCAGTGTCCAGTACCCTCTTTGATCTTACAGAGCACTTAGGTCTCAGCATTTATAAGTTGTAGAAGTAATGAGAAGAACCTACCACTTTAGTTCTATAAATAAATTGACAATGAACAGGAGTGATTGCTTCTTAATTAAGAGCCACTCAGGAAAGGGTTCTTGACTTTCTGTAGTGTTGTAAATCTTCCCTTTTTAGAGTACAGGATTTTTATATTTAAGGAAAACACACATCTGTGCTTATGCCAGATGGTATGTAGACATTTCCTATTATTATTCATTCTTTTGTCCATTGCTACAGATGTTATAAGTATCTTTTATACTCCTCCCCACTCCCACAGGCTAAAAATAGAGCCTAGCATTAAACATAACAGTAATGAAGAGGAAGTGAAAAGTTGAAAACCAGGTGCATTAGGTTAATTTTGTCTTTCTTATACTTGATTCCCCACCCTCAAAATAAACCTACAGCATAGCCAAAGCTACATTTTTTATTGCATAGATAACTCTAAGGAAACTGACTCTTACTTTCATAAAATGGACACTATATAATATCACATGCAGAGGACTTTAAGGCCTAGTTAAAAGCCTCTGATCTTTTTTTTCCAGTCCTTATTTAGTTCTGTTTATAACCTAAGAGCTCTATTAATCTTACAATGAACAAACATTGAACTCATATTTCCTAACACCACACAATTCAATGTTTAATTTAATATTATTATTAAGAGTCAAGTCAAGGGCGTAAACTTCTTTATTACCAGAGAATATATTGACAATACACTACCCCAAAATAAAACTAAACAGAAAGACCCAATATTGATCTACCCAAACCATGGACATTCTGTGTTTCTTCCTGTTCACATTGTCTGATTCCCACATGGTCTCTTCCTTGATGATGCAGGAAATACCCTACCGTTAACATCAATGATTCACTGAATAACATTTATAAAGGCTCTACAATAAGTAAGAGAGCTCTACAATAAGTAAAGACCTTTTCTCAAGGTCTTTATTTTCAGCACATTTTCTTTCCATAACTCCAAGATTTTAAAGAATTTTATTTCTCCATGCCAAAAGAAAAAAAGGTGGACCTCATAGTTAAGAACGAGTCTCCTTTCCATAAAAATTCTTTGTAACAGGAAAAAGATAAGCTCCAGTATATCTCTAGTTAGTAGGTCTACTGTCCGGCGCTGCTCCCGTCCCGCGGAAGAAGACACTTAGACACTCTGAAGCGGGTTCAACAAGCCTTTATGGATCGGGATGCAAGCCTCTACATGCGTCCGCTAGCTGCGGCGTCCAACGTGCAAGCAACAACGGATTTCCTGGTATAGCAGACTATATAGATTTTACAGACCAATCACAATCATACACGTGTTCAGATGTCATTGGTAGGATCATAAAAACGGCGGGCTTTTCCCTGGATAGGAGGAGCCCAGGCACGGCAACAAGAACCAGAAGCCGGATGTAAGCGCCATCTTGGCAGACACG
>PVKA01009509.1:0-31955 GCA_004027165.1 Ctenomys sociabilis | reverse complement strand
CTACACCAAACACCAACCACACTGTGAGATTCCTAAGGGAGACAGAAGCAAAGGGCAATTTTCCCAAACTGTTATTTTCATCTAATTGGCCAGAGAGAAGACATCGGTTTACTATAACATGTTTTATGTAACTAACATTTGCTGAGGTTTATGCTAACTGAAGGAAAGGGGAATGACAGCGCATAAGATCACAGAATAAAGGACTGTGCCATGGGGGTACTGTTCTTGGAAAATTAATAGGCTCAAAAATCAAGCAAGATGATTAATACTGGCTTTCATTTGATCTATAAGCCACATCCAGCAGGCCCAGCAGGCCTGACTTTGCCTGGCATTGTGATTTAATGAAGAGAAAAAGCTTAGAAGAAGACAAAGAAGGGAAAAGAAACAAAAAGCCCTTCTGCCTTAGGTCAGACATTTCTTGACTGATGTGGGGAGCTTCTGCTTTCTAAATCTTGATCAGCTTTGTGGATGCAGATATTTTCTTTCTAAGACAGCAGGATCACAGTGTCAGCTTTCTTTAACATAGATGACAAGTTTATAGAAGGAAAATAATGGACAGTTTCACATTTTCAAAAGGAAATGACATTTGAAAAGATATAAATGATAATGGTGAGGAGAGGCGAGGAGAGTGGATGTACTAGCTGTAGTTGTGCTTTTTAGAATGAAATCATCATCCAATTTTGACAAATAAAAATCAGTTCTCTAAATTTGTTGTAAGGCTGATTCTTCCTGATGCTTTAGGCTGCAGAATGCAATGGTTTGAGTAAATGTCCCCAGAATACTCTATCAGGTTTTACATTCTGATTTAAGATAAGACTGCTAACGTGACAAATTAATCTTCCTAGCTTCCCCACTCACACCCTCTTTTAGGGCAAAGCAGTGCATTCAGATCTAGAAGCTATTAGGACTATAGATGAAATCACCATTGAATGTTCACAAAGCAATGTTTTAGAAGACATAAACCAACTGCAGCAAAGAATTGAGTCTCTGGAGATCTTTGTCCCCAGATTGGCTCATCTTAGAAATCACCTCCTAGAGAAAAACCTATTCAACTCGTTGGTCTCAGAAAATTCAAGCATCCCATCACACACACACACACACACACACACACACACACACACACACACAACAGCAAACAGTTGCCTCGTGAGTGCCTCAGTAGTACCTTCACCCATTATGGACCCCTTGGAGAATCTGGTGAAAGATAAGAACTGGGCTCAGGAAAATGAGTGCTTTTAATTTCAGAGTTTTACATTCTATGACATGGAATAGCTATATGGTGTTGAGATTTACACTTCCTGCGTTAAAAGAAAACTTCCTCTCTTTTATTTCAGAATATTTCTCATATTTACATCTGTCAATATCTTTCAGGGCTAGCCAAATAGCTCAGCAGATTAAAACGCCTGAGTAGGCAGACACAGGGGTTGGGAGTTTGATTTCTGGGCCTGCCGGCACACTGAGATGGTAATTGAGACTCGCCAAGGAGGTGCATGCCTGTGATCTCAGCTCCAGGGAGGCTGTAAACAGGAGGATCACTATGAAGTCAATCTACACAGTGAGACCCTGTACACTCTGTACTCCGTCCTAAATAAAAACAAAAAAATTCTTCAAACTCCAGAGTTATAGCTTTACTGTCTCCATTAACCATAAACATGCTACTATTCTAATTCAATAATCAGAGTCTAATCTCTTTCCAGACATCAGAGCAGTCATAAGGCAGGAGTTAGGGAAAAAAAAGCTAGGGATGACTGAATTCAGACTATCTGCTTTTGGAGAAACCACCATCAAACAGCTGCAGGAGGTGCCCACCAGGCACAGGCTCTGGAACCTCTTGCTAACACTTCTGTGACCGTGCTAGGAGTCCTTTCCTTGGAGCACTACTAAGCTATGCAAACAGATTGAGCTGTGTTAGAAAGGAGATTTTTTGCCTGTCTTCCTATCAGTTGGGGGTCCTCTAGCCTACCATTTATTCACTGCACTCACTTGGAATGGCCTCTAAAATCTCTTTGTAAGCACTGAAGCTCTGTTCAGCATGTGAAGGAGGAAATTAAAGAGAGAGACATAGACAATTCATCTGCTGATATTTTTCTCATCTACATACCTGCTAACCTACCAGCAGCTCTGTGAGCCTGAGCTTAACATGGATTTTTTTTCTTAAATCACCATAAAATAATACTTTACTGCTGGGAAACAGTCCAGAAGATCGAAGTGTTTCTACAATGTATATATGCATTGCTTTCTGGTTTTGTATCAAAAAAGGAGAGGTGCTGATACTCTTATTTTAATCAGTTGTGAAATGTTTCTCCCACTCTTTTCCTGTTCCCACACACCCTCTTCTCAAGCTGTATTGGTTTGTGAACTCCATGTTCTCACCAGAAGAGTGAGCTAGGGAGGAAATGGCAGTTTGTTTAAGATGATTGAATCAGCACCATTTTGACAAACCAATACCTGTAGTCCTTACTAGTATCTGGCACATTTGCAGCTCACGGTACTGGGTGGGAATTTTAAAAAAACTTATTTTCAATAAATGTATCCCCAGTGCCTTCCAGGGTCAACTAAGCTACCATCACAAAGTAGGTCAGCCTGAGCACTGAGAACTAGCTCCTATAGAGAGAAAGAAACTTCCTTTCTGCTGACAAAAGCAGGACTCAGCCTGTATGAGAGATGCTCTGTCTCCAGCAGAAGAGACAAGGGATCTCTTGAGAAGGGATGCTCCAGTTACCTTGATAGTCTTCAGGTCTACGAAATTTTTCTTGTCCCTAACCCTGATCAGAAATCCTTAGTATACCACAGGCAATGCAGTGGACACCAGCAAAGAAACTTGCAGAAATTCTTTGATGGGCATAACTAGAGTGTCTGCAGCTGCTATAGGTGCCTGATAGTGGGCCACAGGAACTGCATCTGGCAATGCCTAGGTCAAAGTAGATGCCATGTGTCATACAGCCAGCCCCTTCTCCTAGGACCATCAACTAGAACCCTTATACTAGAGGGGTTGTGGGGAAGGTGAGTAGCCTCTGGAAATGCTTCTGGCTCTCATGACTGGTGGAATCCATTGGCATCTGGTCAATAGAGGCCAGTGTTACAGATATACATTGTACTGTGCATGGGACAGCAGACACCTCTAAAATTATCCAACTATGAATGTCACTAGTGCCAAGAATGAAAAGTCTTGTGCTAGAGCAAATCAGGAAGTTAGAGATTTGGGAGTCAGGAGAAGCAAAAGGTGTAGGAGCAAAATCTAGTAGATGCCCAAAGACACAGATGTTTGGTCTTTTTAATCAAATCTCAAAGGCTGTGGTGATTTGGGGATATAGTGGTGATGTTTTTTGCCAAATAGTTTGTTGTAGAATGGACACATAGGTATTTACCGATCAAAACTGGAATATTCTCTTGTCCTTGCTGGAAGTAAACTACTGTACCTTTGGATGGGTCTTTGGCAGGCACACACGGATGGCAAAGAACTCCCAGCCCAGCTCCAAGTAGGTAGGGTAAGTGTAAATGAATGATCTGGGTTCTTGATGCCTCAGAAAGTGCTGATGAAAGAAAAAGCTTACATGTTCTTCTCTATACAAAACACATCATGACAACTGTAGGCTTAAGTTAAACAAGCCAGTCCTGCCTCTCAGACCAGCAGCACTGATCTGAGTAACATGCTTGGATGGGTTTCTTCACAAAGGCTACTTTGTGGAGCAAAAGCCTGGGTCCTGGTCAAGAGCTTCATCCTCTTCCTGCCTAATATTCCCCAGGAAGCAGGTACAAGGGGGTCTTCGCTCTCATCGCTTTTCCTGTTCAATGTGTAGGCCAGTAAGGACTGTTCCACCTCTTTAGTGGTCCTTACTTCCTCAGACAGAGGAGTTGGATGTGACGAGCTTTAAAGCTCAGTGCTAAAAGACAGTCATTTCTATGACGGCAGAAAAATGTCCTGGCCTTCCAGTGTCACCAGCAGAGCAGGGGGCTGTGGGTGACAAGAAAGGAAAAGCAACACGGATACCCGTTTCTCTCATCCCATCTCATGTGGAAGAGATGCCTGTTACTTTTCAAGAATTATATAAGACTCTAATGGGCTGATGTTATGAAAGGATCCCTTGATAGAAAAACAGATTCTAGTCGGTGCTTTACTTAGAGGATCATTGCATGGAAGCCGAAGCTATTTCTAAAATAGCCCCCAAAGTAGCTTAAAAATAATGGAGGTTCTAAAACTAGATCATTTCCTGATGAAAACTCCAGGGCCTGTTCAATTTTTAATCTTTCTTCAGCATGGCTTTTTTCATTTTTCCCATAAAGATATTTAGTGTGATGTCCTTAAATTTGCCCCTCGGACGAATTCACCTGAGTCTAATTTCCTGGTTTCTTTAATCAAGGCTTTCTCAGCTTAAATCCTGGTAAACTGTATTTGGGTGAATGAGGATACATTTTCTTATCTGTCTAACAAATACACAGCATCAAGTCTTCCTCATTTAAATGTAGTGAAAATACAGAACTTGGAAACATCCTTGCAAAGATTTAAACTACTCCAGTTTTAATTAAGCAATTAGGGCGATTGGGAATTTGAAGCAATGTAATGAACAACCAAGTCACTACCTTTCTATAGGTTTTTAATCATCTAAAAGGACTTGTGACTTTAAAGACAGGGTCTGTTTGCCAGCAATGACTAGCAACGATACAGTGAAGAGTAAGAACTCATGACTGAAAAAATACGAAAGATTAAATGTGCCAAAACATGGTTTTTATTCTGCAGATTAAAAGCAATAAACCATCAGAAGAAAATTCTCCTATGAGTGCATTAGGCAATACAGCAAAGTTATCAGGAATCATATTCCTACTCTTCAAAAAGTTTTGGACATATATTCCTATTTTTCTTAGGATCATTTTAATATTTTTATGGCTCTGGGCCTAATCAGACCACCTTTATGTAAATGTTTAGAATTAATCTGAGATATGGCCTGCAGAGGATAAAACCTAAACATGCTGCTAAAACTTTAAAATTCACTGCTGGCCTCCAAAATGACTCCCTATAAATTATATTGCTATATATAAACTGTTTGAACTTTAGTTGTGGCATTTTCCACATAAACCAATAGCTATAACAGCTATAAACAGTGTTAAGTGAAACAAAAAAATGGTTTCCTGTGGAGGCCTGAAATATGAAATCTCTCTGAGCTTCCTGCATCTCCATAATCAACATCTCTGTCATATTTTTAATTAAAGTCATGTTAGTGCTTCAGGCAATACCCATGTTCATGGGCAGCTGGAGGTGCACTCGCTGGGCCCCTTCCTGGTGCAGGCCTGTACTGGCCTCTCCTGCCCCAACCTTAAATTGCTGAAAGGGCAACCAGGCACCCTCAGGAACTGAGCATCTGTGTACTTGCTCCAATGGACACTGAGACCTTTGGGGAATTGTTTGAACAATAAAACTTAGAACGTCACGTGACAAAACATTCTGACCTTTAGTAGAGAATGA
Source organism: Ctenomys sociabilis (assembly GCA_004027165.1). NCBI lineage: Eukaryota > Metazoa > Chordata > Mammalia > Rodentia > Ctenomyidae > Ctenomys > Ctenomys sociabilis. The sequence goes on along the minus strand of PVKA01009509.1, from coordinate 26,494 downwards.
CTAACCCATCTGTACTACGGTGTTGTAGACAAACACTACCCAATAAAAGTACAATGAAAAGTACCTTGGTATAGTTAAATTTTCTAATAGTTTTAAGAAGTAAAACATAAACAGGTGGAAGTACAGCTAAGACTCTTATTATGTTTAGTCCCATATAGCCAAATCATTGTTTCAATGACTGACATAAAGTTACTGAGTTATTTTGCATAGTTTTTTGAAATCAGAAGTCATTTTCTGGACTATGCATAATGCTGTTGTTATTACTAATCATACTATTTTTCCCACGGTAACATAGTTATGATCAGTTGTTCTTGCTTGTGTGCTAATAGTAGGGGTAAAAAACAATACCATAGTCCTGTAGCAAAGAACTGGGTGCTGGGCCAAACGGACCCCCACCTTGTCCCTAAGGAACTGAAGAGGCAGGATCTTTGGACAGACTCATAAGCCACTGTGTGTATAAGACAGCTCTGAAAAGTAATCATTTTCTAAAGAGGGCTAATAAGCAATTTACAAGCATCAGTGAAAAAAAAATGAATAAAAACAAATAGGAAATAAGAAAATACCGAAGCTAAATGTGACCCAGCCCTCCAGCTCATCCAAGCAAACTCAGCGTTTATTGAAGTGAAACAAATTAAGTCACTGAGATGGGCTTTCTGAAATGGTAGAAGAAGTAACAAAGCAGATAAGTGAGGTTCTAGATACTTTTGTGCATCAAATTATAAACTTTACAGAAACAAAAATGGCAGACTCAGCTAAACATGGAAGAGGCAGACAGCAGATATCATTTTCGGGGAAGCAATTGGAACAGAACGCAGAGGGCTTCCGAGTTTGGGTAATCTTCTGTTTCTTGAACTGCATATACTTCGCTGTGAAAATTCATGGAGCTGAACAGTTACAAAATATCTATATTTATTGGTATTACATGTACTGTACTTAAATATGAATTTTTTAAAAGAAAGGTAAGATTCAAATTATTAAAACTCTGTATTTCTGTGCTGGAATAAAGACACTATGGTATACCGAGTAACAGTATTAAGAGGATATGTCCACACTTTTGATATAATACTTGAATTTTTTTAATCTAAAATAAGTTTTAAAAATAAAATAAAAGCTTTTAGGTCAAATATTGACTTCTACAGCTCACCTTCGAAGGTGGCCAGAGGTTATGGGTGAAGAAGAGAAATGGGCCTTGTTCCGGAGCATCCGTTAGCTCTCTCTGTGGGTTGGGTGTGGAAGGAACATGGCTGGCCACACTCTATACTTTTCTCTAATGATGTTCAGTCTCCTTGTTTATGGTAGATTGACAACTGGTGGTCAGTTTGTAACACCCAGGTGAACTGAATCAGCGCAGTGCTGGGTGTAGGAATCCCACCTGAGGATTATTGACACCACCACAAGAACAAGAACTGGAGAGGAAAAAGTGAAGTTGTTAAGGGACTGTTGATATGTTGGAGGAGTTTGTCATGCTGGCTACTCTGATATGAATGTGCTATTCTCATTGTTGAAGGAGCCTGGGACCTTGTCCTTGCTGGGAATGGTATGGTTTGCTTTGAAGGAGCTCTAGTCCTTTGAGTATTGCTTCCTGGCTCCACAGGGGAAGACTGCACTGTTTGGTGTGAGGGAGAAGTGTGTTGCACTAGCTTTTCCTGATGTGGACTTGGCTGTTCTCATCGTCAGAGGAGCTGGGGACCACACCGTTGCTGAGGGCAGCTGTGGTACTTTTCAGGAGAGTGCTTGGCTTTAATTTGAAAGTGACTTCCTGGCTCCAGTGCAGATCTTTCAGCCTGCTGGTACAGATCCTTCATCTCACTGACACAGACTTTCTAGCGTCTACATTGACCTTCGGGCCTTCCCTGCATAGATCCATGAAATAGGCCTGTGCAAGATTTTGTCGTAGGCTCTCGGCCTCCAGTTAGACTCATGCAGGACACTGCTGCAGGATCCAAGTCCTCAGCTGGATCTTTGGGTTTTTAGTGTGTGAAAAGATTTCCCGTACTCTCTTTGTATACGACTCTTTGGGTGACTATTATAAAATAATCCTATACATTGTGTGTCCCATATTGTTTTCTTTACAAACTCCAGACTTCAATGTTGCCCTGAGTTTCTCATACAGGAATTGCAACCCTAAGTTTAGTCTTTGCAACTGAGTTTAAGAGACAAATACTCCAGAGGAAAGCTTATCTATTAGGGATTTAAAGAACAAGTTTAAGGATAGTAAGTTTAATAAGCATCATGATATATGTGGAACTTAAGTCCAGCTGATACCTAGCTTTCCAGAAGTTCATGACCACTGACCATTCTTTGAACTATACCCCAGTGAAAACTTACATGCAAGATATTTGGCCTATGTATAGAATTAAATATAATCATTTGTTTTTTCAAAGTTCTATTCCAGATTTTTTTACCCTTGAGAAATATTACTGACAATTCTTCACTGTCTGATTTTTTAATAGGTAAAAGAAATAGAAGTTAGAAATAAAAATTAACTCAGGATGTTAAGATTTACCATCAACCCAAAACCACTTCAAGAGTCTCCATGCTAATGCTGGAGAACTACAAGTTCAAGGCCACCCTGGACTATAGTAAGACCCTGCTGTTACTCTTGAAGAAGGCCAACAGGAGAGAAGCCTCAGCTTATCTCTCTAGATGTCTCCTCCAGACTGAATATGAAACATCATCAATTCTACTTATGTGTCATATGAATAAAAAGTTAATTCACTGACTGTCTAGAATGTTTAGTACCTCAACCTTCCTACCCATGAAGGCCCAAAGACTCCAGCATTACAGGCTGCTTGCTTAGCTACCATGTATGCATTACAGGCTGACACCTCTAGATGCTTTTGAACAACATTTTAGTAGTTGTTTAATGATCTGTCATGATTATGGTTAAAGCCATGGCTTAGTTATTTTTTATATTATCATAAATTCTTTTGGCTAAATCCCTGGGCCTTACAAATCTTTCAGTGGCATTTAATTCACAGAATTCAAAGGATATTGGTTGGACTGTACAAAGCTATCCCCTTCTTAAAACATTTTAAAATACTGGCTTTGTTGGTGAAACCCTTCCAATTCAAAGATGAAGCTCCCTATGTTCAACTACAAAGTTAAAACTAGTCACCCATGTAGTACAACTTCAGAACGAAAGTCATGAAAACTAATCTCCCAATAATTCAAGATCTTTGCTTATATCACTTGAATATATGAAGAGGCCATGTTGAGCACAATGACATTTCTTAAAATCTCCTTTTCAACCCTAATACTTGTATTGTATGATACAACTCCTTTGTCTCTTCCCAACAGAGCATAGATCCTTCTCCCTCCTTTCCTCTCATGAAAACTCTGCAAAGTATTTTGCTGCCTAGTGGGAGCTGCATGAACACAGGCACAACCTACTTTTCTTCAGAGGAACAGAAGAAAGAAAGTCTGGGAAAAGGGATAACTGACCATCTTTGTCCCATCATGCAGTTAGCATTGAGCTTTGATTCAGTTCTAGGGAAAGAGGCTGTGAAGCTGAGATTTCCTTGCGAGTGATTTACTGGGGGAGAAAGCCCAGAAGCATGCAAAACTGCAGGGAAAGCAGGACTGTGGCAAGGGGCAAGCAGAGTTGCCAGGCTGTCGCAGAGCACCTTGCAGTCTTACAGCGAAACTATTCATTCAGAGTTGTCCTGAAATCAAGCAGGGGGCCAGGCCTTTGTGCACGCCCTCTAGTGGGCCAGTCCCCGAATGGGCTCCCCTAAGGGGCGAAGTAATCTGGAGCACAGGGTAAGGGAATCAATGCGAGCTGACAGAGATAATGTCCTCAGCAGCTGAGGGAAACAAAACTTCAGCACAAACAGAAGCTTCTACAACAGCGCTGCATTACATAGTCTTTTCATAACTGATGACGGGAATTATCTGTCCCCATGCCGCTGCCCGTGACCAGCGTTCTTCACTGTCTGACCTTTGGGACATTCTTGTTCTTAATTACTATTTTGGAAGGCGTCACATGAAGTCTGTTTGTTCAAACTGGGCAATGGCTGCCACTTCGACGATAATTGTTCTCTCAAATGACTGAGTTCTTTATGCCCAAGTTTTTGCCTAAAAAGTTTCCCTTTAGCTTTCTGCACATCAGCTCTAATATTCTCTTGCCATTTACCCTCTGTGCACTTTTAGGCCAAGAGAAGTTCATTTTCAGCAGTAAAATTGGGTGTAGTTATGTAAGTTGGATCTTGGTTATGGTAAGCAGCTGGCACAAGTGGCAAGTTGCTCTAGGACTGAACTGCTTGATGTTATATGCCAAATCTCCTAGGCCTTTAGGAATTTTTATTTTTCAGTACATTTTAGCTTTGGCCTGAATTTCCCAGCTATGTTGATGCCAATCTAGTTTCCGAGCCATAGATTTGTTTGATTCTATTTTCTTCTGTCCAATCTATTTAGCATGGAGTTTGACTGGGATTGCAAAAATGTATTTTTGTTTCAGTTGAATTGCTTCACTTCCTTCCCCACAGTACACAGCATGATGCATAACTCTACTTCCTTTAGGCTGGTACTCACTGAGCTTGATTCTATGCTTGCCTCTATGTATGTTAACTTCTAGCACATAATAGGTATAAAAATAATGCAATCTTAAATCTATTACCAACTAACGCATGAAAGGATGACTTCTAGCCAGATTTCCTCATTGAATGCAGCTGAAACATTACTTAGGGCCCTGATAGGACAACCCATTCTGTATTGCAATATCTTGATGGGCTCGTTGCTGAAGAATCCTAGTCAGTAGCTACTGAACTAAGTGGATGTCATTGAGCATTTCCAGGACTCAACTGTAAAACGAGGCATTAGATGGCACACAGATGTTGCATGTTAGCAAGTTCTTTACCCTTGTGGAGACCATCTCACCTGCCCCATGGCTGTGGTCCATCACAAAGCCACATGGTGCAGTCAGAGCTGAGAAAGCCAGGAGAATTTGATCCTGGCACAAAAACAAGTAGGTTCCAGTCAAAGCCAACTACCAAGTCAACCATGAAGCTGCGGTATAGAGAAGTGAGAGGTTGAGAAGCTGCGTTCCTGAAAGTTAAGGCAAGGAAAAGGACCAGGGAGAAAGACGTAAATTTTATTGATTGGAGATGCCATAAATCCTGTTGGTGTCAGAGTGTCACTAGATCCCTTCAGGCATGGCTTTCTGCAATGAGTCACATTCCAGGCCCCTTCAGCATTCTACCTTTCACATAAGGAACTACAAGAACATGCTGTACCATTCCAGGGCATAAAGAGTGTATTTTTTGCCATCACAGAGAGCTTTGAAGAAATGACTAATTAATCTTCACCATATCTGTCAGTTAAGTAATAGATTGAAAGAAAGTACACCCCCCCAACTGGAATGAAGCCCTATTTGGAATGGAAGCTTTTTTTGAGCTATAACTAGACAGCAGCTTAAGAAAGAGTGCTAAGGACAACATATGGGACAAAAATCCAAATGGATGGAAGTATGAAAATAGGACAGGAAGCTAAAATAGATGTGCACTCAATTTCTTTAGTATAAATAGCATTGTCTATAATCTCAGGTATATGATTCAGCAATTGTTAATGGAAATCATTTCCAGAATAACAAATGGGCAAGAAGCAGGGCATATATATATATATATATATATATATATATATATATATATATATATATATCTTAATTTGATTGTTTTCTAAGTCTTCTTAACCAAGTGGAAATGGTTGGTAACCCTACCTGTACAATAAATTTAGAACTCTGAGGGAAGCCAGTCTTATAAGAGTGGATACTAAAACTCATCAATCTGTGATTGGCCTCAGAAAACCTATGACTGCCACATACACTGGAGTGTTGACACCCTCTTCGCCCTCCATTCACTCTTCACAGGATGAATCCCTCTCCCACTAACAATCATTTTTCTCTCCTCTTAGTGTAGCAACTTGTGAAGCCTGCATTCTAAACATAGCACCTGACTATCTGCTTAAATTGGTCTAGTTTCCTTCCTGTGCATGTCTAACTTTAATTTCATGTTTATGTGTACTTTCCTCATCAGTTTTTGAATCAGAAAAAGAAGTGTCCTCATTCACCTCCAAAATAAATTTCTCTGCTCAATTCCATTGGGGAAAGGTTTATTGTGTTCCTCAAATGTCTGTGTAATATTTATTTTTTTAATTGTTTTAGTTACATATTTCTCTTTAACCATCAAAAAAAAAGCGATGGCTATTTTTAAACCAGCATTAATGCACTTACAAGTTTGCCCTTTGGATAGGGCAAAGCTTCTCCATGACAAAGCGTCTTTTGGCGCTAGAAAACCTAGAAAGTCTTCTTCACTTGTGTCTGCTGCTTTAGCTGGGATGCCAACAACTAAAGGCTGGCTGTGTCTCTCCCACTCCCCCTTTCTGCCCCTCACTGTGTGATTCCATGTGGGTAGCAGAGATTTTCCTATAGCAGGATCATGTCAAGTAGTCATTCTTCATGGAGGGTAGGGGGCCCCTTCTTCCAAAGCACAAAAGCACAGAGTGCTGAGTTTTCTTAATACCTTGTCTTGGAAGCCCAGCGACAAGTACCTGATTCTATGAGGCATAGGGCTATCCCAGATTCAAAAGCAGGAAACTCTTCACAAGAGTATAAATATTGAGAGACTGAGTTCCTTCGAAGCCACCATGATGACAGATGACCAGCCCGCTCTGCATTCTCTCCATAGAATCAGTTCCCATTGTCATAACAGAATTTTCTTTCCAACAATGTTCTTCCCAAAGGGTTATAATCTTTTCACTTACACTTCATCTCTTCTCGAGCATGATTCTCCACTCTTATCTCTTCTGGTGTTGCATCTCCTTCCCTCCTTTACTCACTGCAATCTGACCTTCAGTTTTATGGTGCTATCAAAATTTCCCTCAGAAGTGTATCTTCTTTGCTATGTAAAACTTCCTTGTCCTTAAGACTGGGCTTAGGGCTGGCCTGATAGCTCAGCAGACTAAAGAGCCTGCTTAGGCAGAGCATAGCCACCGGTTCAATCCGTGGCTTGCCATGCCAGCTCCATCCACAGGACACGCTGAGATGGAGATTGAGACTGGGTGTGGTGGAGCACACCTGTAATCCCAGCACTTGGGAGGCTGAAAATAGGAGGATCACAATGAGTACGTAGTGAGACTGTGAACACCTTGTAGGCCTTGCCCTAAAAAAAATAAATAAATAAAATAAAAAAAATATGTATATGATAAATTATATTATGTTATCATGTTGGTGTTCCTTTCTATATTGTAAACCCTGTCAAACTCAAGACAGATAAGTTCTAGCACCTAACACATTGATAAAACTGCAGTGTTACTATGCTTAATTAGATAACTATTTTTTTATTTCTTTTTATTTTATTTATTTATTTATTTATTTATCTTTCTTATTTTTATCTTTGTTCTATTGAAGTACCAATATCAATGAGACAGTTTTAAGATACCTTGACAAGATGGATTTGATAAATTAATACATTGCAAACTGTTTTCATAATGTTTTGGTATCATAGAAGGTGCATACATGATATTATACTTACAGACATTATTATAGCATATGTCTCTTATCAGCAAATTAAGAGAGTGTAGCTGTTTGCATATCTTATTCTTTATTGGAGTTTCATTTCTGAAGGCTTCTGTGACATACAAACTTTTCTGTAAATTTGCTATGCCTTTCTCTTGTTAATCTTTTTGTTGTTGTTGTTAGAGAGATCTCAGCTGTGGATCATTCAGTGAGTTAGGAAACAGTGCTACTTTTTCTTCCCTACCATTTGAGCACCTATTGGGGGCTAGCTGAGGTCCCTAGTGTTCTACAAATTAGAGACTGAGCAGCTGATACAAAGTGAGAAAAGGGCTAGGGAGGTAGCTCAGTAGAATAAGTGCTTACCTGGCAACAAACTCAAGGTCCCGAGTTCAATCCCTGGTACCACAAAAGTAAAAAAAAAAAAAAAAAAAGAAGGATAAGATTTTTCCTAATCTAGAGCTATAGCCAGAAGGGCCCAATCAAGAATGGAAATTAAAATGTTTTCCCTGCCCCTTGAAAGGCCCTGGGTGTGATTGCCAGCTCTGCCTGTCAGTCAGTCAAACAGCCAGTCAATCCACTCACCACATAACCCCACACTGATTCTACTCCTACCTAGATAACTATTTTGAAGCATTTATTGGCTTTTGACATTTAGCTAAGTACTTGTGTAAATTAACAGACATTTCCATCAAAATATATAATTCGGTTCCTAGCCAAGAGCAATGGATTTCTGCACAGAGTGGCTAGACATCTGCCCTCTTCAAAATACTCTGTAGTATATTTAAATTTGAGAGAAAAGTTTTTAAAATATTGAGAAGCAGCAAGAAAAATAAAAACCTCTGCATTTTCCCAAGTTACCTAGATAATTGCCTTACTTTGCCAGTTTGTTTTAAGTTACTACTCTAGAATTTATCACTAACTGACACTTATTAAATTTTAATAACTCTCCAAGATATATATGACAGAGTGATGCTATATTTTTTGTCATAAGTAGCATACAGATATACATAAAATTTCAATTAAATATAAAATAGTGTGCAGATAAATCTGTAGAGAGAAATAAGGAAATACTGGAGTTTCCTGTTGTAAGAAGAAAATACTTGATTAGTTTGTGGAACAACTGCCACGAAGTTGTATGCCTTGTGAGCAGCAATTAAGTCTCTACATTCACAAATTGATTTATTTCCAAGATATATAGATCAATAAATCAATTCTATTTTCATATCTCTTATAATTTATTTAACATTCTTTTCACATCCGTCTTTGTCTAATAATTTCCATCTTTTATACAGTTAACTAATTCACTTCTGAATTCTTTACTATGTAGCTAATGGTAAGGAAATAAATACTAAAGAAGCTCTTGCTTTAAGGGAATCCTAAGTTGGGTATTTTTGGAAACTGAATCATCACTCATTTGTACTTTGAAAATTTACCACTGCATAAAAAATGTATACATGTATTTGTTCATAAATGTATACATGTATTTGTTCATAAATGTATACATGTATTTGTGCATACATGACTATGTTGGGTTCCAAAGACAGTTTGAAAATGAATTACTGAAAAACTGGAATAAAAATTTTCCAGCCCAATAACTTTGGACAAAATAGATTCTTTTTAACTTTAATGCTGGTGACCTGCAGCACATTAATATCATTAGAAAATAGATCAATGTCAGGATGGTCAGACTGAAGATCTCTGAGTGTTATGAAAACGAAGAAGAACATGGAAAATAGTTTTCTCTTTTAATCTTTTTCTAATCTAATGCTGGATAGTTTTAAGCAACTTTTTGAAGCTACAAAATTTTTTATCATCTAGGAGTCTTGCCCTAAGGGTCTTTTCATGGTTTCTTGCTTGCATGGAATTAAAGGATGAATCCCTGGCCTCCAGATGATATAAACTCATCCTATAGCTTCAAAATGGCCCATCCATCTAGCTGAACCTGAGATACAGCAAGGAAGGACTCGTGAGGAGAAAAAGAGTTATCACCCTTATTTAGTATATCTGTAACAGCCAGAGAGGTGTAGAGTAAGTTCATATCATTTTACATGTGGGTATTCTTGACAGCATGAATAATGTAGTGAAATGGACATTATGGGTAAGCAAAGGAAATGAAGAGGGATGATGTTATAGGTTCCACAAAGAGAGGAATGATAATGAAAAACAAAATGGATAGCTAGTTAAGCCTGATAAAATGGAATGGCCATCATCTCAGTGTAGTTTAAAGGCTTGTGAAGCATCCATTTCAGCTGAAATATTGGTCCACAGGGTGGTGTTATTGCAAGGCCATGAAACTCGTGGTTAGTGGTACCCAGCAGGAGGAGGTCTCTGGGCTACTGGGGCCTACTCTTCCAAGTAGTTCATATTGAACTCCTTGGTAGCTCTCTTGAGGGAACTGAGTCTGGCCCTATCCAGTTTATCTTTGCTGCTAAGTCATGACACGACTGTTACCTTCGCATGAGTTCCTGCAGGTGCCATCCGACATTAACCAAAACATCTCCAGCAGAGCTAAACTGATGTGGATGCTATGCTGTTGAACTCCTAAAACTATGAGCTACATAAATCCTTTCTCTGTAAAGTTAGATGCTTGCTCTGGTAATACAAGCCTGACCAGTACAGATCATTTGCGCATCAAGGATATGCACCGGTTAAGAACTTTGTAGTTTAAAATGAGATCCTTCTCTGGTTATGATTCAAGTCTGCAAAGGCAAATAAGATCAATGATTATCACTTTTTTAGATGTATCAAGAATAAGTGGGGCCAGCAAAATAGCTCAGCAGACTACACACCTGTTTAGGCAAGCACAGGGACCAGTGTTTGATTCCTGGAACCACGGACAATAGTAGCCCTGCCCCTAGGCTTCCTGAACTTGCCACTGAGACCAGGCATGGTGGTGCACACCTGTAAATGCCAGCACTGAGGAGGCCAAAAACATGAAGATCATAAATGGAAGCTGCATAGTGAGACCCTTTAGCAAATACATAAAAAAGAAAAGAATAAGTGAATGTGGTAGTTCATTTTCAAATTAAAAAAATAATCACAAATAAATATTTTTAAAGCAATTTAATCCATACACAATCTAAAAAGTTTAGTGTGTTGCTAGTCAAATGGGAGAGGGTGGATTTCTTGACTGTGAAATTAGTTATAGAAAGAAAAGTAGTTTGTAAATAAGAAATACAGCCATTTAACCCAGAATCATATGGAGAAAGTTGGATTGCCTAGTCATTCATATACTTCAATATTCTTGTAGCATTTTCTTTGGCAGTATCTTGTAACAACAATAAATTGTCTCTATTCCAATCCAAGGCTAAACAATACATACAGTTCATTATTGTTAATAGTACATTTATTCCATCTTCTCTTTCCTACTGAAGGAATTTGCTCCTATACTTATCTTTCCCTTGTTGGATTATTCCTACAAATGTATTTTAAGCTCTCACTTCAAGGTTTGTCTTGTTGAAATGGATGATTCCAGGCATAAGGCAGGAGTTTTACAAATGAACCAAGAATACTTTGTTATGCCAGATAGCAAAGTAGCTACAAAAAAAAAAATCCCACATGGACATGTCAAAAAACCAGCAGGCCAGATTAAAGATGCTCATACAGGGCAGAGATTAGGACAATATGAACATCAATAAGGACTTCAAGGCACTGAAGAACATTACATGTATTCATATCCATGAGTGCGTTATTTTAAATACTATTCTTTGCTGAAAGACACCTAAGAGCTATTTTGAAAACAAAGACAAACACCTGGACATTTACTCCACCATCCCTAAGCAAACTGTAAAGACAAGAAGCCAAATAAATGATGAGTGAAGTATTCCAGCTAAGAAGCAAAGAAGGAAGGACAAAATGTCATCTTTGCTAATCCAAATGGATTAATGGATCTGGCCATGAGTTGTCAAGTGGCTGTCAACACAAAATTGACAGTTATTCTTCTTGATGGATAAATATATCAACACCTATGAACATTTCCTGTTAAAAATTTACTTTCAGATCTGATCGAATTTTGGACTCAACTTTTAGAGATGGGGAAATACAAAAGATAAAAATAAATAAACTTTAATTGGAAAATGGATAGGGTCTGCAGGTTTCCCACCAAAACTTCACAGGATGGAAATCTAAAGCTCAGGACAAGAATGTCAGGATGTGGAAGCTAACGGGATGTGATTAGGTCATGATCTGTGGAATGAATGAATGAATGAAGAATGAATGAATGAACGAAAGAACAAATGAATTCTGCTGTGAAATGGCACTGAGGAAGAATGTTCTCTCTCTGGCTTTCCTGGTACATGAATACACAATGTCCCTGCTCTCTGGAAGATGATAAGCCATCTTAGAACCAGAGATTGAACCTGCTTGTGTGTTGATCTTGGGCCTTTTAGCTCCCCAAGTGTGAAAAATGTGTTTCTTTATCATCTACCCTGGCTCAGGGATCCTGTTATAGCAGCTCCAAATGCACTAAGATAAAAAGCCAGACAATAGGAAATCCCAGGACAAACAATACTGTTTCTTCAAAAGCAAACTGCCAGCAAGAAAAAGATGGAGAGAAAAACTGTACACTAAAGGAAGTGTAAAAGACATAGTCATGTTGAACCAACAGAGTTGTAATGTGAGGACATTGTTTTGAAAATAAAGTAAATCAATATCTATGACATTCATAAGATAATTAGAACTTTCTTCACTACATAGATGATACTAGGACATCATTGTCAATTGTTTTTAGATGTCATAAGACTTAATATTTCCTTGCAAAGAGATTTTTAAGATACCTATTCTCAAATATTTATGAGTGAAATGATGATACCTAGGATTTGTTTCAAAATAAAGCAGGAATAAGTAAGTATGTAGCAGTACAGTTTAAGAAGTTTACTGTGTGTGTATGTGTGTGTGTGTGTGTGTGTGTGTGTGTGTGTTACTAGGGATTGAACACAGGGCTTTCAAACAGCTATATTTTCAGCCCTTTTGAAATTTTATTTTAAGATGAGGTTTTGGCAAGCAAGTGAACTACTCAGGCTGGGCTCAAATTTGTGTTCCTCCTGCCTCAGCTTCCCAGGTTCCTGAGATTATAGCTATTCAACGTTATTACCAGTATGATCACTAATTGTTTTAGTTACATTTCTCTAGTTGTGGGGGCAAAATATCTGATGTGTAAAATTAAGGAAGGAAAAGTTTATGGAGGTTTCAGTCCATAATCAGCTGGCTCCAAGGCAGAGTGGCATTGCAGAGGGGCAACAGTTCATGGAGGCAGAAAACAGCAGAAACAGTAAGAACAAAAGGGGGAAGGGGCTGGAGAGATAACTCAGTAGAATAAGCGCTTGCCTGGCAAGTGCAAGGTCCTGGGTTCAATCCCTAGTACCACAATAAAGGGGGTAGAAGCAGATAGCATGCCTCTCCCCACCCCCTATATTGCACTCAGGCTGTCTGCCCCAGGGTGGGTATAGCACTCACACCCACAATCCCAGCACTAGACCATAAATCAATCATAAGCCTATCCCATGACTTCATGAGGCTCTGGGGGACATCTAGACAAGACCGTAACACTAATTCTCAAAGAAGCTGCTGACGGGCATGTGAAGCATGACAAGGAAATATACTTTGTATGCTTAACTTCCCATCATAAAAGCACTTTTAAAATTTGTCCCTTGCTTCCGCATTCCTTTTATCTACAGCTTCACTTTATTTATTTATTTATTTATTTTATTTTTTCAAATGTATTTAGTACAGGGTCTACAGGGTCCATAAGTTCTCACTACATAATTCAGACTTTAGTGATTCTCCTGTTTTCAGCCTCCCAAGTGCTGGGATTGCAGGCATGCGCCACCTTGCCAAGTCCCAATTGACTTCTCAGTGTACCCTAGGGACAGGGCCAGCACAGCATGCCGGGGAATGAACCCTGGCCGCTGCACTCTGCGTAAGCAGGTGCTTTCGTCCACTGACATATCTGGCTGGCCCTTTTATAGCTTCGCTTCTTGTTTGAGACAAATTCCACATAAAACTGTTTTCAACATTTTCTTCTTCCATTTTGACTCTTTTCAATCTGAATTTTTGCTTCTGCCAAAAGAGAGCTGCCGGCTCCCTATCAGTGCCTCTTGCATCTCATACAAACAAATAAAATCCCGGTGACCCCATGTGGCTCCCCCATCCCTGAGCACCAGTTTGAATGTTCAGTACCACAGCAATGTCTAATAGGCAGATGCCTCAAAATTAATAAATGTATAGTGAATCCCCTGACTTGCTTGCTCTGCCACACATGCCCCCTCCCAACCCTGATCTTCTTACCTCCAATTAATGCATTGCTATTCCCCAGTCACTTAGCAAAAAAGACTCCAAATTATCTTTGATCCCTCTTCCCTACTCTGCATGTTCAGTCTGTCAGGAAACACTGTCAACTCTGACTTAAATATATCCTAAAACAGATGCTTTAGTTAATTTATATTGCCATAATAAAATACTATAGGCTTGGGGTCTTAAAAAACACGAATTTATTTTCTCACACTTCTGGAGACTGAGAAGCCCAAGCAAGGTTCCAACTGATTGAGTTAGTTTTTGATGACTTTGCTCTGCTTGAGTTTGATGATGGCTACACATTGGTTGTGTCCAATGGGAAGGAGGGAAGGAGTGAGGGAGGATGGAGAGAGAGAGACAGACAGACAGACACTTACACACAGAGAGACAGACAGACAGATAAACAGAGACAGAGACAGACAGACAGAGAGGCAGAGAGAGACAGAGACAGAGAGAAAGACAGAGAGAGACAGAGAGACAGACAGACAGACAGAGACAGAGACAGACAGATAGACAGAGATCGAGACAGAGAGACAGAGGGAGAGAGAGACAGAAATAGACAGAGACAGAGAGAGACAGAGATAGAGACACACAGAGAGGGAGAGAGAGAGAGAGAGAGAGAGAGAGAGAGAGAGAACCAGATCTCGAGTGTCACTTCTTACAAGGGCACCAGTCCTATCAACCTCATTTTACCCTAAATGCCTCTGTAAAACCCTGTGGATTTTAATGTATAAATTTTGGAAGACACAATGCCATCCTTAGCACCCAGTCATAATGTCAAGATGTTTACATTTTCCCTTCTGCCTAGAATATTCTCTCTCATTTCAGGGCTAGCTCCTTTTTTATTACTTACATAATTATTTCATTTTTTTATTCATTTTAATGAGAGAAAAGATAAAATAGCAATAAAACAATTTCAAAACAGGTTAGTAGGACAGTTACAATACTTAATATATTGCACATTGCTGTCTTCATATTATTTATCCAGAGCACAAGAGGCTGACATGATATCTTGTCTAAACTTTCAGACTGAAGGACAAATGTCGCTTTCTAAAAAATATCTTTTCCTGTCCACCTTAACCTAAGTAAATAAATCAGACTCTAGTTTCTCTTGTCATCACCCCTGCCTTATTTTATTTGCAATCCTTATCTGTACCTGAAAGATCATATGTGTATTTATTACCAACTACATTGGGCAAACCTTATCGGACTCCCAGGGCGCAGGTCTTGCCTGAGCCGTGCTCCTCTAGCACTGGCTCCCACAGCAGGGTCTCAGCAGGGAATGAGGAATAAGTGGGTCAGGAGGCCACGGGGCTCCAGACCCTCAACAGCAAGGCCCTGCCTGGTCATCCTGGAGCTTCAGTGACCAGAACACGGGAGAGGCCAATATCAGATCGCATCTTTCACCTGGAACTCATCGGCTTTCCATCCCAGCCCCAGTTTGCTCAGCCTCCTTGAAATCTGCGCAGGTCTCCCTAAAATAATCATTTTTCTTTCATTTCTCAATGGTTTAAAATTTCCTACATCTGCTTAGTTATCTCAAGATAACTTAAAAGAATAAATTACTAGAACTTTATTTTAAAGTATAATATGGGATATTCTAGTAATTATTTTACCAAATTTACCCATGGGCTCTAAATTATGTTTGCCTAAAATTTAGATTGAAAGGAAGAGATACACTATTTCTAACAAAGCCAAAATTAAAAGGAGACACACTACTCCAATCTTGCACTATTTTGTTTGACCTATACTCTTTGCATATATTTATTTTCTTTTTATATCATTTAAAAAACCTAAAACAGAGAAGCAAAACTCACACACAATTCCATTATACACAGTAGGATAATATAAAGTAAAAACTGAAGATCCACTCTCTCCACAGCATAAATTCTATTAACAGTGTGCAATGTACTTCCCCATGGCCATCTTGATATCTAATACAGACACACACACACACACACACACACACCCAACACAATACACTTTTTTCCAGTGAAAAAAGGAAAAAAGTGTCACATGTATGTGCTGGTCCCACTACTCACTTTATCACTGAACATAGACCCTGGCCATCTTTCAGTCCTTGTCCTTTTCAATAGTTTTATTCTATTCTGTTGTATGAAATGGATCATTTATTCAAGCCTACAAGGATAGACACTGCAATTATTCATTAGTTCCTTCAGTTATTTATTGCTATTTAAAATTATTTAGTTTTACAAAGGCCATTGTCGCTTGTATTCATTCTTTATGCCCCACATGGCAGTAGATAGCTCTACTAAGTGGAGCAAACTCTTTCTCAAATTTGTGTCCCTATTTTAGCTCCCAACCACAGTTTATGACATTCCCCTCATCCATTCTACATGCTCAAAATGTTGTCAGACTTCCACATGTGTGCTAAAGTGACCATTTTATTTTTCAGTTTTAACTTGCATTTATTTAATTCTTAATGGAATATAACATCTTTACATTTATCTACTAGTTATTTGTACACTGATAATTTTTATAATCATGTGTTTTCCTACATAATTAAAAGATCCTGTTGTGTTAGGAATATTGAAAGTAGACAAAATGAAATGTTGAAGACAAAGACTAGGCTCCTGTGAATAAACAGAAGGCCTAGAAACACTTCCCATGTGAGCATTTCCATAAACATTTGGGAGAGGGCCGGAGAAATAGCTCAGAAGCATAAGCAGGTACCTGGCAAGAACATGGACCCAAGTTTGGTTCCCAGCCCCACATATCATGCCGGTCCTGGGAACCCCAGGTGCACCGTGGAACTGGATGTGATGGCGCAGACCTATAATCCCAGCACTCAGGAGGATCACTATTGGTTTAAGACCATGCTGGGTGCTGTAGAAGACCAGCCCAAACTGTGTAGCAAGGCCCTGTGTAAAAAAAAAAAATTCTGGAATATTTATTGTGAGCCAGGTATTCCCAAGGCCTTGGGACTCAAAGATTAATATGACACTGTCTCTGAATTTGGAAATTTTACAACTAATTAAACATCCTAAAATGGGAAATTAAAATATAAAAATGTTCAACTTGGGCCAGTAAGATAGCTCAGCAGACTAAGTGCCTGTTAGGCAAGCGCAGGGAATGGGGTTCCATCCTAGGCATGACATGCCACTCCTTCCCTCCCCCAAGATGCGACATGGTGGCACACACCTATATTCCCAGCACTGGGTGGCTGAAAACAGGAGGATCACTAGGAGTCCAAGCTGCATAGTGGGACCCTGTACCAGATACATTAAAAAAGAAAAAGTCAACTTAGAAGCTTTACATAAAAAAGTGTAAACTTACAAGAAGCATCAGGATACAGACCTATAAATTGGATCATCAGTAAGTATTCCAAAGCAAAAATCTTCTAATGAGAAAAAAGTAGGACTGTGCTTTCACCAAACTGGATAAATTGATTGCGAGTTAGTGCTAAACACATATTAGATTTATACAGTAAAAATGTGTCGAGGTTTCAGGAGGTGAAAACAAACTTACTTTGCCCGGGAGTCAGGGGAATATGCATGAAGAGCTGATGAATTGCTTCTCTCACCTCTCAGACCCTCTGCCTGTAGATGTTTCTGATGGTCTTTCAAATAGCTGAGCCTATTGGGAGATGGTTAGGTTTCTCAGATGAATTCACTCGTAAACGAGTCGTAGTTTGCAACAAAATCATTTCAAACATTAGAAGCAAATGAGAGTGAGAACCATGCGTGTGAGTCTCTGCAAAGTTAAGAAATAGAATGCTCTCATTTCAGACACCTTATCAAGCACTGCTAAGGCAAAAATAATTCTGCTCAGGATTTATGCTCAAAAACCCAGATGCTGCACAGTTGGAAAAGTGGGGCTGCCCTGGATCTGGCTCTCAGTGCAAGTATTTATGGGACAAAGCACAACCTTTCTTCTCTAAAATTACCCTAGATGACACAAGGTCTGGTAGATCATTTAGTTGCTGTGCTGCTGTGTGCCCTTCCAAATGGGACCATCCCGTAACATGGAGAGAAGCTGGTGAAAGTCCTCCCAGGGGCCTCTCCACAGAACAGGAGCCATGGCCTTCATGGAACTGCTTTTCCTTTCCCTCTTCCTCTCCCTGTCTCCTTACTTTCTTCCCTCTCAAATTCTGAAATCCCCAGGGGCAGTGTGGACATAGTGGGGCAGATGGGACAATTTTGAGCAAGGAGGCAGGATAGAAAGTGCAGTCAACTTGGAGCTTTACCAAGGATGAGCCGTCAGTGGAGTTATTTTGCTGAGCAGAGCCTTGTGTTCTGGACATTTCTGTCCTACAGTGGCCTCAACACCCTGTGCTCTGGCACCTCCCTTTAGGGGGCAGAGAACAGAGCTATAAACTCTAGGGTGTTTGATGAATCGAGCACCACACCACTGGCCTCACAGCAGCTTCAAACCACCTGAGACTTTGCTCCAGAGCCCATTCCTGGTGAGCTAAAAGGTCAGGTTGTCTTCATGGCTTGAGGGAGCGATACCTGTGTCCCCTTTAGCCTTCTTCGCCTCCCATTCTACTGAGGTATAGCTCAATACAGGACAAGCTGCAGACTGTTAATGTACACAATTTGGTGAGTCTGGATATATACATTTACTTTTGCTATATTGTGACAACAGGGTAATAAAATGTCCAGTCCTTATCAGCTCCTAAAACATTCTTTTGATTCCAGTGCAAATCCAATTCTAGCACTGATTCCTGCAGACTGAGCTCAGATAACCGGTTGAACTCTTGGCTCATGATAGAACTGATTCCAACTTAGAGAACTAATAGAAAACTCCCTGTAGTGGGTCAAATATGAGTCCCAAAATGATATGTGCAAGTTGTAACCCCTGGATACCAGTTAATGTGCTGTTTTTTTTTTTAAAGATGTTTGCAGACATAATAAAGTGAAGGGTCTGGAGATGAGATCACCCTGGATTTAGGGTAAGTCCTAAAGAGAACGGCCAGCATCAATGTCAAACAAAAGGAAAGAACATGAAGCAGCAGAGGAAAGTGCAGTGTGAAGATGGACACAGAGGTTGGATCTGTAAGGTGAGGATACCAAGGATGGCCAGCAACCCCTAGAACCTTCAAGAGAGGAGAGAAAGGGATTCTTTCTCAGATTCTCCAGAAGGAACCAGCTGTGCTAACGAGGTTTATTTTGCTGTCCTCCAGAGTTCCTAGAAACTAAATTTCTGTTTTTTTAAGCCACTCTGTTTGTCATAGTTTATTATGATAGGTAGCCCGGCAAGGCTGACACTGCCACCATCCTGACCCAAGCTTTTGCATGCTGTGTGTTGGGGTCTATGTGGGAAGTCCTATAGTCACTCCTCTGAGCTCAATGGGACATAGTAGACAGATCATAAGGTTTGGAATGGACCGACCTTGGGTATGTGTGCTAGATCACTCTCAAATCTTCTGTTTCCTCGTGTAAAACCAGGAAAGCATCCTGGAAATGTAGAACAGAAGTCAGATAGGATAACCAGAGAGTTTAGTAGAGACGATGTAATCTGGATATCATTGGGGAAGTTTTCAAGAATACTGTCAAGACCTCACATCTGAATAATTAAATCAAAGTCTCTGTGGCTGAGTTATGAACACTGATAATTTTTAAACTTCTGGGTACCACTTCACATCCATTTGGATGACTATTACAACAAGAAAAACAAACAGAGAGAGAAAATAACAAGGCTGGCAGGAGAAATGGAGACCTTAGGACCCTTGTGGATTGCTGATGAGAGTGCAAAATGGGGCAGCTACTGTGGGAAACAGCGGAGCAGTGATGCTGGACCTGTTGGAGTCAGCTGTGTGCCATGTGTCATAGGCTCGCCACCTATAATGGTGTAAGAGTTCTCCAAAACTTAAACATAGGATTCATATACAAACCCCGTAGTCTACATCCCATTATGCACTCCAAAGAACTGAAAGAAGAGAACAGTTACCTCATACCAATGTTCATGGTAATATTATTAATAGCAGCCAAACTTTGAAAACATGATATGAAGTAACATAGCAATTGATACAAAAACAGCTGTTATATGAGTCCATGTTTATCAGATACCTGGAGCTGTGAGGTTCAAAGAGATGGAAAGTGAGAATGAGGTTTCCAGAACATGAGGAGAGGAGGAACAGGAGCTTACTGCTAAATGTCTGTGGAATTTCAACTGGGACAGATGAACAAGTTCTGCAGATGGACAGTGCTGAGGGCTGCACCATAGTGGAAATATATTAATGCCACTGAATTGTGCACTTAAAGTGGTCAAAATAAAAAATTTTGTGATGCTTATTTTACCATAAAAATAAAATAAACAGAATTCCTGGAAACCAGAGGTCAGAATTGAAGCAAAGCCATGCTAAGAATTTAGAAGGCTAAGTCAGGTCCAGCGACTCACAGAAGGGGCCCACTTGTCAATGGCAGGGTAGGAAAATCAAAGAGATTCAGGACATGAACTCCTCCCTGCAATTTAGATGCTGGGAGGTAGAGGCAGAAAAGCAGCTGGTGGAGGCCTGGGTCACTAAAGCTAGAGAGGAGCAGCTTCAGCGCTGATGTGTGAAGTCAGTGTGCTATTGCCAGCACTCTGCACAGGACAAAATCTGTCCCACCATAGGACAAAGCTACACTTGTTTTGGAGACAAGTGGGGGAAGGCAACTCAAGAAATGGAAAATTCACAGGCTGCTATAGCTCCCACTCTGCTTTGTTGGGGTCCCATCTCAACTCTGCGCATTTTCTTTGTGTACTAAGAAACCCTGGGAAACCTCAACTCAACCTTTTGGTGAAACTCCCACTCTGAACATCAGTCTGAAAGACGAGTTGAGAGCCTGGAAGCCTTGCATAAGTCTGACAAGCAGTCTATCGATCTATTTCCAGCACAGAGTGGGCTGCAGGGAAGAGTTGAGCGAGGGTGTGTGGGTGAGGGGAGAGGGCGTACATGAATAGCGCAGAGCCTCTTCATTTCCATTTCAGAGGGAACCGTTGCTGACCTTGTTCCCAAATTTGGGCATGTACTCTCCTTGGAATGTGTACACTCCTGGCACTGCTTTGGCGCTCCCCTCATTTTAAACTTAGTGATAATGTCAAAACCAAGTTCCAGTCATTTTATTGGAAAGGTTTCAGCAATGTCACTTAGCAGGGAAGGCAAATACCCATCTATTTACCTGGGCCACTTCTCCTCAGCCTAGGGGCTACTTTCTGCATTCTTTGCCTTTGGTTCTGCTCATCTAACAGTTTCTGAGAGGATGTGGACTCCTCACACAACCCCTGAGGGCAGCATGTTAGTGGGAAGCAGGATTTCATCCAGGCCAGCTTCCCATAGAAATCATAGGAGGAAAGTGTTTCACCTCTCCCTTTATAATGGAGTTACTGAGAACTACACCACTTCCTTCAAATAAACTGAAATTTTAAAAAATGAATGATACACAACTCCAAGAAACATTAGGGCAGACTGCATTTCCTGTAGCTTTACACAAGATTTTATGTCGCTAACACCATACTCAGGGACGGGGCGAGGGCAGACTGGAGTCCCGGCAGGTTCGAGGGCTGAGTGGATGCTGAGTGAGACCTGCCAAGGCTGCTCTTTTGCTTCAGTGTGGTGCTATCACGTATGAGTGGAATTGGTTCCTAGGGGTGTCTCCAATCTTTGGGCTGCACCGCCAAATTTATAGTCCTGAAAGCTGCATAAAATAGGAGTTCACAAGTTGAAAGGGGCACATAGCTGTGCTCACTGGATTTTATAAACAGAGACAAGAAAACTGAATGTGGGATCCAATAGTCTGTATCATTCAGGTGATAGATCACTCAGTTGTCCCAGAGTTCTGGAGTTTCTTGACATGGCACTTCTGTTAGCCCTGGCTGAGCCATATGATCTCCTTGAGACTTCAGGGCAACTGGCTTGGCCATCACCTACTGTGGCTGCGAAGAATAAGTGTCACCAAACTGTGAATTCCGTAATGTGCTCCTTCTCTGGGGAGAATCAAAACCAGACAAAATTCAAATAACACAACCAATGATTGTCTCTAATCGTTTGCCTTTTCCATCAAAGAAATTCTAAGGTGCAAAAATTCTAAAGTGGCAATCTGCTACAGCGAATGTCTCAGTGTAGTTACTCCTTTGACAATATTTACAGGTAAGCATCTATGATGGCTAAGTTAGAGACATGATTCAGAAAAAAGGGCCGCCTTGATAATTTGTACTCTCTGGTTGTTCTGAGGACTATATCATAGAAATTCCTCTATCTAGATCATAAAATAGACTTTTTGAGTGCCTGAAGGAATCATGTCTAAGTCTCAGACATGAGATTAATTAATAGCTAACACTGTTTATTTTTATTAATTGCCTTACTTTTTTTTTTTTTTTTTTTGAGATTTCACATAAACCCTGACTCATTTATCTGCTTGCCACATCCTCCTGAACCAAGACTTGCCCTCATGGTTTTCATGCTTTTAATGTCTCTTTCAGATCATATATTCCTGTTCATCCATTCATTCATTCATTTAACCCACTCATTTAAGACACATTTATAATGCACGTTTTATTCACCAAGTGGTGCTCCAAGTTCTGCTGTCATATGTAATCTCCAAGATAACCTCCTGGTCTTAAGCCTTTGGTAGAGCCTTTGCCAATGTTCCTTCAGTGCTATCCTGTGTGACTAAGGCATATGGCATAAGTGGATCTTGAGGTAAGGAGAAGCATCACAGATTACACATGGGCTTTCCAAGGTCAAGGCCAAGCTTTCAGATGAGTACAGCCCCTGGCTGACATGTGACTGAACCCTACATTCCAAGACATTCCGAACCAGAACCAGATAGCCCAGCCAATCCAAGTCCCCCCCACCCCCATCACCAGGAGAGATGCTGTCTGTTAGCATTCTGAGCAGGTAACTTTTGGGGAAATTCATTACACAGTAGCAGCCAGTTAATACAGAGAGACTGTGCTATGGTGAGCTTTTCTTCTGCTTGGAAATCTTTTGTTTCATCTTCCTTGCATTTTAAGACACAGCATAAATATCTGTGTATTCTAATACTTGTATTAATTATATTTAATTGAGATCTATAGCAGTTATGTAGCACATTATCAGTATAATTACTTGTCTATTTGCCACAACTATTTCTAGATTGAGCCATCTATAGGCAGGGTGTGCTATACTCAAATTCTATAACATTAGGGCACTAGTCTAAGGTCTGACACATGTCATGTGCATGATACATTTTTGTTAAATTAATAATATGAGTGTCAAGTAGTAAACTTTGGTGCATATAAAAGAATATGCTATATTAATGTTTACATTTATACCTCAACAGCTCTTTTGTCTTTTACATTGATTTTTCTGTATCAAAATTATTCTGGGGCATGCACTTCATCTTTTATGTCTCTTCTGCCTGCCTACAAGACCTAATATAGTGCTGGATATTCAATGCATGCTCAATAAAGGTTGACTAAGCATTTAATACCTTAAAACAGAAATTCAATAAATGTAGTCCCAGTGACCTGAAAGAGTAATGCTTCTCCTTGTGTGTCTAATGGATTACCAGGAGTATCTTAGAGCCAGAATTTTAAAAACAATTGTCAATGACAAACTCAAGGACACAACTCTCACCTGAGAGGGCCTGCCCCAGAGAGAGAAAATTCTCAAAGGATAATAAGGATGTGATGAAATAAATCTACACTTGGTCCATGGAAATCAAAATTTCTTAAATGTAAAAGGTTTCCCATGACTACTATACCAGCCCATTCCAAAATCAGAGATTTCCTTCAGACAAAATGAGAATCTAAATATCCCAGATCCAGGACAAGTCAGAGCCTAACACACAATAAAGTCAATGAAGTTATCTAAGTATCTTTTTTTTTTTTTTTTTTTTTTTTTAGATGTATTGAGTACAGGGTCTACAAGGTCTGCTGGGTCTCACTACATAGATCAGACTCTTAATAATCCTGTTTTCAGCCTCCCAAGCACATCACCACACCCAGTCTCAGTCGCAGTTTCAGCATGCCTCAGGGACGGGGCTGACACCCCACAGCTACCAGGAATCAAACCCCAGCTGCTAAGCTCTGCCTAAGCAGGTGCTTTAGTCTGCTGAGCTATCTGGCTGGCCCACTAAGAAGTATCTTAACTCACAGAGATACAAGGGTAGATCTATAGTGAAAATTCTCCTCATGACAGTAACACCCATAAGGTCCAGCTATGGCTTATACTGTAGCTCAATGTCCACCCGCTGGCCTCAGTGTCTGCACATACCTGGTCCAGAAGCTTCCCAGGCACACTGCCCGACCTCTTCACTGCCAGGGTACAGAGTATACAGCTCAAGCCTTGTCTATAATCAGCTTTATTTCTTTTTATTTTCCTTTATTCATGCTGTGTCCCAACAAGGATCCATTAGCTTGGAATTCCAGATGAGTTTCCTTTCATCCACTCAAGTACTGTTTATAAGTTAATAATTGGGTAGTCTGGTATCAGTTTCCAAAATAGGGATTTTATTAATTGGAAATACATCTTGATTTTACCTGAACACTTAAAAAGAATCAACTAATTTTTTTAAAATCAAACAACCTGAGTTTTGATAGTAAAATTAATTTTCAAAAATATTATTTTACGATATTTAGTTATTCAAGATTATGGAAATAGCAATGTTTGTCAAGTGAGAAAAGTGCAAAAGTAAAATCAATAGAATAAATTCAAGCCTATGATATAGTAACATTTACCATTTAGATTTTCAATAATTTAATAGAGAGCCCAAACAGGATTTTATTATTCAACATATTTGCCTCTGGATTATCTATCAGAGATGTAAATGTCTGTAATTCAGTTACATTTATCCTTTAGGTATAATAATTTCACTGTTGATGGCCTTGCATTTTATATTCAACTCTATATTTGTTATTATAAGAACATGAATATAACTTTCTAAAGAAAAAAGACAAAATTACATAGTAGAATGATATCTGAGAAGCGTGGAACAAAGTAAAAATTATTAATAGAAAAAGAACTTCAGAAAATAAATTGATTTTAAATTTAACACTGTATAGCTGGTGAGATAGCCCAGAGGTCTAAGCATCTTCCTGGTAAACACAGGGATCCAGGTTTGACCCCTGACACAACATGCCACACAGCCTCCCCCAGGGCATGTTGGGCCAGCTACTGAGACTGGCGTGGTGGTGCAAACCTGTAATCCCAGCACTGCGGAGGCTGAAAACCGGAGGATCACCATGAGAGCTGAATAGTGAGACCCTGCATCAGATACATTAAAAATTTAAAAATACAGTAAGAGAAAGTAGTAGCAAAAGTTTAAAAAATTGTATACCCTGAAAAAGAATTAAAATGAATTCACTCTCAAACTCTTTAAGATTTCATTGTTTAAAAAAAATATTTACTACTTTAAGTAGCCTAACAATCCTTTATTAAAAAGTTCAATAGAAATAACAGATAAAGCATGATCATCAAAAATTCCATGTCATATATACTGAAGATCTATCTGATTCTAAAAACATCATATTCACCCCAGGGCAATAGTCCAGGAGAATAAGTGCTTGCCTGACAAGCACAGGGTCCTGAGTCCAATACCTGGTACTGCAAAAAAAAAAAAGAAAGAAAGGAAACATCACATGAAATACATAAATAACAAAAAAGAGAGGTATCAAAGTAGACCTTCTGTGGCTTCTGCATTCATTTCTTCCCATCCTTATTTTCAATGTTTCCTACTATGACGACAGCATTTATGGAGCACTCTCCAGTGGTCAGGAGTTGTGCTGAGCCCTCTAATACAGAATCTCTCTGAACATTCCAAACAAACCCATGGCTAGGCACTCATCATGATGATGATGGGGAAACTGAGGCACGGGGGGGGATAAAATTTGTTCAACAGTCCGTAGTTTGAAATGATGGAACCAGAACTCAAACCAGATCTGCTTGACTCCAGAGCCCCAACTCTTACTTATGCTACTATGTCTTTAAGAGTTTGAAGTTGAGTCTCCCTTAAAGTACCTGCATCCTCCGAACAAACTTTCACTCTTTCCTGAGTCAAAGTTTTATTGTGTATTTCGTGTTTTGATTGTATATTACCTTACGTTGCTATGCACATAAATTAATAATTGTACAGTTTCTTCTCTACTACACTATAAGCATGATGAGAGTAGATTCAGGCTTAGTATGTGCCACAAACTCTTACAATTTACCAAAGTACTGTGATATCCATAGGTACTCAATAAATACTAGACAAATTAGTCCTGTTCATGTAAAGTAGGTGTTGATGGTTAACAAGGTATTTAGTATCATGCTGAGGACTTTATATATAGTACTTTATTTAATCTTGGAAGTAAATAGTGCAATAGTTCACATCATTTTTATTCAGAAATAAAGAAATGGAACAAAAGTTAGATAATTTCACTCAGGTTGTAAAGGTAACCAGTCCGACATTCAGGTCCAAAGGATTTAAAGTACCTCCATTCTCAGCATGTATACTGTAAGACAAAGACTACAAGCAACTGATAGTTACCAAAAATATTTTTGCACCAAGGCAAAAGGGTAACGAAAATTGGTCAAACAGAAAATGTTGTACTATGTTGTCTCAGTTACTTTTCTCTTATTGCTGGCACAAAATACCCAACACCCAAAATGAAGGAAGGACAGGTTTATGGAGCTCACAGTTAGGGGAGGCGTCAGTCCATACTCGGCTGGCTCCGGGGCAAACGTCCGAAGTTCAAGGCCGCGGAGAACAGCGGAGCGCA
>PVKA01009508.1:19280-68204 GCA_004027165.1 Ctenomys sociabilis | reverse complement strand
GGTAGTGGTGAGGGTGATGGTGGTGATGGTGGTGGTGGCGGTGATGGTGGTGGTGGTGGTGGTCATGGTAGTGAGGACACACAACTCTGCTAGTACCAGATTCTAAGAAGAAATATGCTTCAGAACAGCAACATATGATAATGAAAGTCAGGGCACAGTTAATTTATTTCTGGCATACACTAAAATAGTTACATTTTTTCCTTGAATTTACACGAAAAAGATGTGGTTTCTTTTTATAATTAGTGCCAATTTTAATGACTTAAATACTCCCTCAAAGGATTGCCTAGCACATTTGCTAAGCCTTTGTTAGACCACCAGGCTACCTCTAAATATTCATATGATTTGTGTTCTCTTTACAGTAGTATTTTAACTTCTCTTTACCTAGGTGAAGTCTGGAGAATGGGGAGAGCAAAGAGAAATGAACTATGGTTCTTACTCTGTGGTTTGCAGTAATGTGTTTTCCCACTGTCTCTGTGCCATCTAATATTCATGCACATTTTGCAGCTATGATACTTAGAGGCACTGCCTCCTTACTGAGGCCACCAGGGCCCAAGCCACAGGATGTCCAAGAAGGATTAGCACCTTTCTCCCTGGACACAGCTTGAGAACATACAGAAGGGGCATTGTGGGGAGGAGGTGGTCAATGAAACGGAGGCATCCAGGTCAGGGATGGAAAGAGAAACCTTAGTGGGCTCTGCTTGGATCTGTGTCTACATATTCACAGCTTAACAGCTTGTCTCTCTTTCCTTCATTGGGAAGAAAGGTTTATTACTAAATAGAGTTAATGGTCTATTTATTTATTTATATTTATTTAGTTAGTTAGTTATTGTATTTAGGACAGGGTCTATAGGGTCTCACTACATAGATGGGACTCATGCTGATTCTCCTGTTTTCAGCCTCCCAAGTTCTGGGATCATAGGGGTGTGCCACCATGCCCAGTCTCAATTACTGTCTCAGCGCACCCTGTGGACAGGGCTGGCATGGCACACTGGGGATTGGAATCCCAGTCCCTGTGCTTTGCCTAAGCAAGCTCTTTAGTCTGCAGAGCTATCAGGCCAGCCCTAATAGTCTTTTTAATATTAAAGGGTTTTGTGCAAATTTTAGATGATGCTTATTAGCTATGAGTGTTACCAACCAATATCTAACATACAGTTGCAGGATACAGAGCTCTCTGTATCGTGAAAGACTTATCATGATCACAATCACAAGTGACTGTTCACATCTCCAGGAATCAGAATCTAAGCCAAAGTGTTCTTTTTTGGACACTGGCATTGGCCCATAACTTGTGGCACTGAAGGGAGTCATAGATGAATTAGGGCTTGCTATTCTAGCCGAGAACTTTCATCTGGTTACTTGTCAAGATACTGGGACCTTTAGCTTCAACTATATTAAACAAAGCAGAAGGAGAACCATCTTTGGACTCATGCCTTGGCAGGACCAGTACTAATTAGGTAGTTTGTTTGAGCCTCACTTTTTGCAATTGCAAATAGGAATAATAACTGTTAACTGGCTTGAGTCTTAGAAAAGGCTGTATAATCACGTGTGGATTGAATGACTCCTTCTTTACCTCATCTGCTCTCACCTTTCTTTATTCAAGTTTATTATTTTGCCTTTATTGGAAACATGTGTTAAAGGTTTGTATTTTCATGAACCTTCCAGTAAATTTAACATGTAAATATCCCTCTTAGCGATATCTTTAAACCTTGTCTCTAACCATGAAGAAAATGTTCTGTGTCATGTCAAATGGTTTTAAAGCATCATTAGATAGGAAATAAATGGCAAGCTTTGGATACTACCATCCAAACATGCCAGAAATGAACATCTAACCTCAAAACCTTTGGGCCTCTGCATCATGCTTATTAGCTTGCCATCCCTATTGTCTTACACCACAGCTCAATGGTTGGAAATAGCTTGGTCTGTGTATTCAGACAAAACCTTTTTCTGAATGATGCTGGCTGTGCTACTGAAAAGCTGAGAACTTGGGCAAGTTCCTTTTCTGAGCCTTAATTTCCCCACCGGAAAACTTGGAAAAGCAAAGGGTTTCACAGATGTCAGAAGCTTAAGTAATAAGAATGTGTTTAGAGTGATTGGTGCAGTTCTGGGGACATATATGTTCTCAATACCCGGCAATTATTATTGTAATGTTATTTATTTTGATTGAGACACATTATGAATAGAAACCCCTAAGAAAATATTCAGCATAACAAAATAGTAAACACTATAGTGATTTTTTAAAAAAATTGTCATTAGACCCTTCAAAACATAACACAAAGTTTCCAACCAGCCTATGGCTTTAAAGGAGTTTGAACCCAGACCCTAGCTGTTGACATCCCTAAAGATGAGCCTTGTGCACACAGGCCCAGTGCTAGCAGCTGCCTCAGACCTGCTTACCTCCTTCCCCCTCTCACTGGCTCTTCATGTCTGATTTGTTCCTTGGGTTCTGTTTTCTGATTTCTCAGATGGGTCTTGCATTTCCAGCTTGGTGCTCATCTGTAAGGCCCGTGGATCAAGTGCCCACCTGGCTATCTGTCACATTAGCTTGGGGGCCTGGGCTGGTGAGGTAGCTCAGCAGTCCAAAGAACCTGCTTAGGGAAGCTTAGGCAAGCACAGGGACCATGGTTCAATTCCCTGCACCACATCCTGTACCAGCCCCATCCCCATGGCAGGCTGAGCTGGCTATAAAATGAAACAAACAGAACAGAACAGAACAGAACAAAACAAAACTTCAGGGCTTTGTGCATGTGGCTGTCTTTAATTTTCTGATTCCCTTTGACTTCTGTACTTACTACCCTGGCCTCTTCTGAGCATCCCAATTTGGGAGTGGTGGGCAAAATCTAGCTTTGGTCAGGTTTAGTCATTACAAACTCCTTCATCAGTTAAACTCCTTTATTTGTTCTCTCAAAATGTTTATTTGGCACCATCTTAGTATCTTGAATACTAAATTCCACTCTACAAGTGATGTGTCTTATGCTGTACTAGTTTATTTAATTTGTAGGAGGATTCTAAGATAATGCACCTTGTTGCCAAAGTGAGAAGGTTGTAGCTGCTTCCATTCTTACAGAATTAGCAATCTTGTCCATTCTGATTGTATCACTCCCTGGCACCTATTTTTATAAAGATTGCTTTACCTGCCTTGGCCTAATGATTAGAAGGATCATTAGCCCAATGGGTAGAGCTAGCAAGACATATTTGGCAAAAACGCCCTGGGTCTATGCCAAAATGTCTAGAGTGGAGAGACCACAGCTCTTGCCAAGCCCCAATTCCCAGTGCTGGCCAATGAATGCTGCTAGTTAAGAGGTTAGCCATTCGTAATTTTAATTAAACTTTCTAACATAATCTGCTTGATACCTATACTATTTCTAGCTAGCTTGAATTCTACAATCCTCCATATCCTAATCCCAAGGGCTAGAGAGTGTATATGCATCAAATCCTTATCAAAATCAGCTTGATAAATAAACAAGCAGGCTTCCCTTTCTGAACTCTGATCTTCCTCCAGTATAGACTTCCCAAGAGCAATTAGTAAACTGTGGTCATACTGCTTGTGTCCCTTGAGAGCTAGATAGATTTTTATTCCACGTGGAAAATTGGACAAGGGGAAAAGCTTACAAAGAAAACACACACACACACACACACACACACACACACACACACACACACTTTAGTAAAAACAGCCCAACATTTATTTCAGGGTCCTTTCATCAGGTAAAAAGGCTGCCTTTTAGCTGCTCCAGTGCTTTCTGAAACCTTTCAAGCTAGAAGGCGAGTGGCTTTGGTTTGTGTGGCTAAAACACTAGAGAGGATGATTGGTTTCATTAGCCAGAGAGGAGTGGTAATATGCGGCAGTACTTCTCCCGTTAGTGGGCACTTTATGTTAATAACTCATGATGGCTTGAGTGTTTAGGTGTGAGTTTCAAACTCAGTGTAAAATACTGTGCCATTAAGAATTTAAACACATTCTAATTTAATTATGGCCGAGTGCTGGGTCCAAGTGATCTTGTGTTTTTGTTGGCTAGTTTTAATATTGCAAATTTGGAGTAGGGTAAGATTTATTTTCTTTACTCGTTGCTCCTTCTATTCTGGATTGCTAAAACCCTTAATCATTTCAAAGGGCACACATTGGGAAAACGAAGTACAACTCGATCTTGGGAAAATTCTATTTTTCTTCGATATTATTCTGTTTTCCACTTTGAAATGTGCCAATCTTTTCCTGCCCAATTTATATTGATTATTCATGTATTGTGTTTACCTTCTTTTTGTCTTTAGATGACTATTTGATTCTTCCAATGGCTGTATTGTTGGCACATAAATTTTCTATCATAACATAAAATGCAAAAAAATACACAATTTGAAAAATTCATCTGCCAACTTCTGTAGCTTTCCGTGTAGTATCCTGAGCAGGTAACTAACTGTAAGGAAGGTGAGAGTGCGCTACAAGACAACTGGTAAGAAATAATATTTGGGCTCCTGCGTAAATGACATAATGAGAATTATTTCTACCATGGTCTCTCGTTCTAGAATCCTTTCACACACTCTCCCAAGTAACCCCTTTTTGTGGTCTGTAATAAGTAATTTAACTAGATCTAGCTTATAAAAATATTTAAAAAATAAAATGGTGGAAATATTTCTTTAAATTTCAACACCTGGCCTTTGTTGACTCTGTATCTTAAGCTTCTAGAGGTGAGCTCAGTTAGCAGTGATGACTGGGAAGCAATGGAAGCTGTGAATCTCATGTGGCTGTTTAGCTTTTATACCCAATAGAACCATTTTAGAACAAATACTCATGAGTCTTCTGCCATCTCCAGCCACAGAGACTTTGCTTTTCCCCCTGCAGGAGTGGCAACAGACCTCAGAACTGGGATTTTGGCCTCTAAGTCCTTCACAACTTTCACTTCATAAGTAATAGTGAAACAGTAGGTGGGGAGAATGTGTGCCAATAATTTTTTTTTTTATTCTAACATCTAACTGGAAAATAAATAGTATTTAACAAGATGGCCAATTTCATTGTTATATGTGTTATAAACTACAATATGAAAAAAATAGTGACTGGGATATGAGAATGATATAATTCAAAGATTCAGATATGGGTTTGGGAAGACTGGATTAGACTCTTGTATTTCTAATTATATCTATATATAAAGTTGTATGGTTTTGAAAAGTCACTCTCACCTTGTTTTGAATGGCAATTTCCTATGTTGGGTATATGTGTAATGAGAAGGACTGTCCTCGGGAAACAAAGACTCTTATATCTGTAGTTCCTATCTGCTCCCCCATTTGAGTCATTCCCCTTCCCTTGCTTGACACAAGGGGATTAGAGCTGAGTACTTTTGTGCTACAGGCCATTCAAGATTGCTGAGAAGACCTGTAACATTGTTTCAAATTGTCTTTCAAAAATCAAAAAGTAAAACAACAAATCATTGTTTATATTTAAAAATTATTTATTACATGTCTACCTACTCTATTTAACTGTGAGAGAGTTCAAAGGCAAATATTGTGGTAGCACGCAACAAGCTCAAAAACAGTAAATGAATGGATGAAGGACTTAGTTTTAAGGAAGTGGTTGATGAACCTGGTGACACTGACCACATGTGCAGCTGTCGTGCTGGGGAGAGAGTGCCCTTGTGCCCTGCATGGTATAGCCACAACTAGACACCTCCCATGAGGAGGCCAGAAGTTACTCATTCATACTTTGCTATTCATATTGCCAATGGGTAGGGTATTTCATCTTGTTTTTTCCTGATTATCCAGTTGTTATAAATATTTTTCCATATAGCTCAAATGCTATTCTGTTTTCAATTTATAATAGTTCATTATTATTTCATAGAGTTTTCATAGGTTTGTTTCACAAACTTTACGTACTGTGGAAGTTTTAACATAAGATTCATCACTGAAGAGGAATGGACATTGGAGTAACTCTTGCTCCTAATTACCTTATTGTGATTTTTTAAGCTAGCCGAAATGTTCATGACAGTGAGCACAGAGGAGTAAACCAATTTTCACTTCAACTTTACTAGCAGACTCACTCCCAGAAGCCACTTTCAAAATGCTACCTCCCACACTGCACTCTCCACTCACCACAAACACCCACAGCCATTTCCTGCATCTTGTTTCTGCAGGACCCCAAACTATTCAGGGCTGAAGCAAAGTGCTCCAAATGTTTCCCAGATGTCTGAATGTGTGGCATAATTAGGCACTGAAATGATTGGAGTCTTCGTTTTTCAAGTAGATGTTTTGGCAATATGAAAACACAACTTTAATATAGTAAGTAAATCTTTTCCCCAAGTAGACTTAAATGTATATAGTATTTGATGAACACATACTATGTACCAGATACAGTAGTGAGGATTACAGAATGCGCAGTTCTAGTAAGTTATGGAGCCAAGATGAAGACATTTATGCTCTTATGAAAAGTATGATATTGTCTACCTGAGGCAAATGTCTTAATAGAAAATACTCATATTTTCAAGTGAAGGGATTGTATTTCTTATATGCCTCTTAAATTTGTGAAATTAGCAATTCTGCAGAATGTTCCAATTTTTTACCCTAACATCTTTTAAGAGTCTCATGCTCTACCGACTGAGCTAGCCGGGCAACCCTACCCTAACATTTTTTAAATGGTGGAGGACAGAAAACATAGTCAGGAATAAAGCAAGTCTAAGCTCCTGAGAAAAGGTCAAGATAACATGTGATACCTTTTCCGCAAGAGCTCAGCCTCCTACTTCTGGGCTATAGGCACATAAGCACTTGCCCTCTGATGTGGACCTAACTTGATGAGATTCCACAAAGAAAAAAGGAATCTACAAAAATGGCACCCACTAACCCAACAGGGTTGTCTTTGTGAGCTCTGATTTTTCAAAAAGCACAATCTCAGTGGGCAAGGCTTGTCTAGAAGCCACTTTCAATACCAGTCAATCAGTATTCAGCTCCACCACAAATAATTATTCTGAGTGTTAGAGAATTACTAAATTTATGCATCCAACATAATGCTGTAGGTGGCAAAATAAGTTGAAAGGTCATGAGGGAATAATCTACTATAAATATAATATCAAAGGCCCGCATCTCAAAATATATGAATTCAATCCATAAGGAAGTGATCTCTAATATTAAATAGACCAGACCTTTGGTGTCTGGGGGGATCCATAAGTCAGAGTTTTACTAAACTGAATAATAGAGACTGACCATTCAATAGAGGCTGAATCCACCAGCCTCTCATGCTGAGTAAACCTAAAACTAAGTAGTTTAGACAGCTCTTTTCTGAACAAAAGTCAGAGACTGAGAGGAGGAAAACTGATTGATTCCAAGGTGATAGAACCCATTGATTCTCAGGTGACCACCTCAACACAGTCCTGCTATCTCCTGGTCCCCCAGATTTCTCTTATCTCCCACCCAGTGCTCTGTTTTCATTCCCTAGCAAGAACAGGGCTGTACAAGGAGAGGAAGTGAATGATTAAAAGTAGCTTGTGCATTGAACAGTCACTGTTTCCCAGATTCTGATCCTTTGGTAGACTGCCAAGATGGCTCTTATTCTTCTTCCATCCTGTATGCATCTTTGGCTTCTCCTGTCAAGAGATGGAATACATTTCCAGCTTTTGAGTGTAGGTTTGATTTGTGGCTTCCTTCGACTACCATAGGTGACTGAAGTTTCAGTCTGCGAGTTCTGAGCCTAAACTTCAGGTGGCCTGCTGCTCTAAACTGGAATTTGTTACAGTTTGAGAATAAGCCTTGGGCCTTGGATAGCCCTGTCACTACTGTCATTTTAGGTGAGCCAGAAAACTGCCATGCTTATGACTGAGGTTATTGCAGCCTACCTGCCAACCTGACTGAAGAGGTATAATGAAGCCAAGAAGAATTCAACTAAACCTAAGTCCTAAGTCAACTAGACAGCTCATCCGAGCCATGACAAAGACTTACTCTTCTTTAGGCAATGAGATTTTGAGGGAGTTGATGACTCAACAATATCAGATACAACTCTAAGGGTATCTAGTCTTGTGATCTTGGCTTTTCTTTGAAATTCTATACTACATGTTTTCCAAGTTTCTGCATCCTGAAAGTCAAGAAATATCTGGCACACATTTATCCCAGCTCAGACAGCATGGAATCTCAGGGAAAGCATTCAGATGCACTGAATTGTGGCATCTATGTAGGTGCTTCCCTATTGCAGCATCCTTGAGAGAGAGGCTCATAAGAGAATGTGGAGGATGAGGCTTGGAAGGCTGATAAGATCAGGTTGGGAAGACATTACTCTGTTCAAGGAGACTCTACCCAGCGGATGCCCCCTGAACACCGAAATTCGGGTTTACTTAATTCTTATGGACTGAATTCACGTGTTTGGCATCTTTGGGCAATAACTAGGTTGGGATTAGGGGCCTTTAATGAAGAGGTACTAGGGAGCTTGCTTTTGCTCCTTCTATCACAGGATGACATTGAAGGAAGGTAGCTTTCTGGGAAAAGACCCCCTTTCCAGAACTCAGCCATGCTGGTACCTGATCTCAGACCTCCAGCCTCCAAAACTATAAGAATGTAAATTGCTGTCGTTTAAATTACCCAGCCTATAGTATTTTGTTACCGCAGCCAGAATAGACTAATACACGGCTGTTTCTAGTTAGGTGTTTGATATTGTTTCAGGGAAAAATAATCTGGAAGATTAAATGCACTTCTAGCCAGATGTTTTAGCAATGTGAATCTGTTGCTAAAATGTGCTTGTGGAGAGGCTGCATGACTGTTCCAGGAAGTAGCTTGTGGGCAGAGAAAGTCAGTGTAGGAAGAGCCAGAGGAAGCTGCCTTGTCTTCTAGACCAGGGAAGCACGTGTTCCTATTTTGAAAGTGAGGAATTGAACTCTACATGCCAGCTTTTGTCTATGAAGTTTATAAAATATATATCCCCCTTCTTGGAGTTATGAACATTACATTAAAAAAAGTACATCTGCTGATTGGTTTTGTCCTCTGACACAGGAGTGCTGCTGGCCATTGTTGGACTGATTGAAAAATTGAAAAAAAAGCTGAAGTTTGGGCAAAGTCAGCCAGTGAAGAACAGAATACAAAAGATGAAAAGTGATAACTAGGCCTTGCATTGAGCTGTGTCCCTGGCAATTGCTGTACAGTGATGAAGACAGTCCTGCATCTTCAGTTGTAGGAATGGACAATTACTGTTCTCTTATTGGAATCTCCTTTTCTGAAAATTGGGGATTTTTTTAACTTTCCTCCACATGACTTAGGAGAAGCAGATTTGCTAAACACAGAGGGGGACGCTGTGCTTCATGGTAGATATTATGGCTTGTATTGGAAATGTCCCTAGTACAAGAAATGTCTTCATTACAATGAAAACTCATGAGTTAAGTGCTTATCTGCCCAGTGATGGGCTTTGGGAATGTGATTAGATCATGAGGTGCTATACTTTCATCAAGTGGGATCATAATTGGATGGCATTACTGGTCCTGTTCCCTCCTTAGCCAGCTGTCTTGAATTCTGCTTCTGGATGCCAGGAAGAAGAGCAGGCTTCTTGTGATACCCTCTTCCACCAGGTTTCTACATCACCACAGGTCTAAGAGCAATGGATTCCGCTGATGGTGGACTGAAACAATGAGTCAAAATAAAGCTTTCTCTTTTCAATTTTTCTCCTTTGGTATTTTCATCACAGCAATGGAAAACTTTCTAACACAATAGACAGACATTTCCTGCAAAGACCAGGTAGTAAATATTGTCAGCTTTGCTAGCTGTAAGTGTTGTAACTTAATTGAGCTGTTATCCCGTGAAGGCAGCCATCTTAGATTGGTGAGTGAGGTGTTCCTAAAATACTTTATTCGAAGAGAGCTCTGCCCTGTAGGTCATAGTTTGTCAAGACATGCTCTTGTGGGTTAAATGTGTCGGTGCTTATAAGGATGTTCAAGCAGAGCTTGGTGCTATTGACTAATGCTTTTCTTTGGCAAGGAACAAGGAAGCAAGGTCTGTGAGCAAAGTGAATTGAATATTCAGTCAAATGGAAAGGACATTGGATGAGTTGAGAGAAGGGTCACACAATCTTGGCACTTGACAGAGAATTACATTGAAGAGTATGATCATCTCATAGTACCATAGTATTAACACAGTACATCCCATCATGAAATAGACCACCCTCCCTTCTTCTTCAACATTAGCTTTCCCAAGTCCACAGGTATTCTGCTATGCATAAGCTACATTGATGTACTATCCCTTACAGTATGTAGCAGAATTATGAGGCTATCATTGTAGTAACACAAGAATAACAGAGCTCTAACCCCCGAAGCAAGTTGTCATCTTACATAATCCAGATTAAGTGTCCACACTAACTGTACTGTTACACCATTTAAAAATCTTTTCATTCAATGCTGGTTGCACTGGATTTTCTATTGCTATATTAACTTTGTGCAGGTGTATGAAAACATTTGACTATGATAAATTGTTTCTCCAAGAGCCAAAGGTAAACGATGAAAGAATTGGATACAAAACATGTTAACAAGGTATTTTATATTAGCTCCAAGGAGCTAGATCAATTACTATGATGTGTTACATGTTCAGAAGTCAGGAAATTCTAAATTATGGTTCCCAGTATGAACATAACTCAGCCCCTTTGCACATGCAACGTTTTATATGACTCTATATGGTGTTAACTTTAATGCTTTAACATCTATGCTTAATGTGGTGACCATAAATTTGAATTTCTTGACTTCAGAGGTTACAACAGTTAACTGTACAGCTGCAATGACATACTTACTACATTCAAATATTTCTTGGTGTGATATTTTTGCAAAATGAATTTATATGGATGGGGCTATGCCTTATGTCTTCTTTATTATGTTTCAAGGGAAAAAATTAAAAGAGTATTGCCTGTCATTGTTTAGTTCTGTGGTTTTCTGTAGATCATTTAAACTAACTGAATTGTGACTGAGCAATTGTCACTTTCTAGTGGTTTCTAAACCAAATTATGGCTGAAGGAAGAAGGATTTTCTGAACCTTGTGCCATTTATTTTAAGAGGTTTGGTCACCCAAGAGATGATGTGGAACATGTGAGGCAGAGTTTAATTCCAGCTTCCGCTATTCACAGTGCCATGAGTACAAATGAAATTTCCCTGAGTTGAGATCTAATATGGAGTCTGGTAGGAGATTTATGAATGAAAAATTCCTCATGGCTGGGGTATTAACATTTTTTTTTCCACTGAGAAACTGCTATCAGGGGATTGACTACTTCTGTGTACATTTCTTCACTGCTATGTGTGCATTGTTTTAGGCAAAACCATTTCTCTAATTTCTGTGACATCTAACTTATATTTCATCCCCATGCTGCTCAGGATTATAATTTTCTATAGTTTTAGCAAATTGATTGTAGAAAAGCTGTCCTGGTCACTACTGGCAAGAAGCTAGAAGACTTAATGGGGAATCTATAGGATTTTATCATATTATATCATTCTCAAGTTCTTTGTGCTTGGACCAGGTAGTCTCTGCTACCCTCATCTACATGTAAAGTGAGTATGTACCATATTTAATAAGCTAAGGTGTGCAAGAAATATTGCTTTTACTTATTGCCCTTAAATCAAAACTTTAACTACTGTTACCATCCTAACAGATTGTGTTATGTGTTTATCATGAAAATATTATTTTATATTGTGATACACAAAAGTTGAAAATAGCATAATGGAAGAAAATAGGCTATATGCACACTAACCAGAAATTAGATGGAATATTTATACAATATCAGGCAAAGAAGATATGAAGGTAAGAAGTATTGCTAATGATAAATAAGGATATTTAATAATGCTAAAGGATCTAATTGGAAAGAAATACACTATGAATTTTTTAATATGATCTTTTTTATAAGCTTAATAACATAATCTAAAAATATATAAAGTAAACTCTAGCTGGAGTAAAATAAGATAATAAAAATCCTATAATTATAATTGGATTTGTTGGAATAAATAGGCAAAATTGTTAAAATAAGCAATTATTGTAGTACAGCTTATTCTAAAACAACTATCAGACTTACTGGAAAACGTATAAATAGTGAAGAAGGGTATACCAACATTATGTAAAAACTTCACTCAGTTGACATAGCTAAAATTGTGCACTCAACATTTATATGATTTCGATACTTTTCAAGTATATATTATACATTGATTTACCAATATTTACCATGTAGTTGTCTTAAAGCAAGTCTCAAAAAATTCAGATGGTTGAACTGTGTTACAACTTGTATTTACTCACTGGAATTAATCTAGCATGAAGTACAGAAAGATAACTAGACAACTGTCAAAGATTTGAATATTAATCGATATACTTCTAAGGAACCCATGGGTGAAGGAAGAAATCAAAATACAAGTTCAAATTCACTTATTCACATTGAATGATATTAATGAAACTACAACATAAAACTTCTGGTAAAAAATTAAAGATGAGAGTTTGGGGACATACATTGCCCTGAATGTGCCTGAAAGGAGGAAATGCTGAAATTCAAAGTTCTTATAATTGACTTCAGGGCACTGAAAAAAAAATCCACAGGGAATATTAAAAAGCAATAGAAAAGTGTGACTATTAATTTTGATTTGTCAAGTTGAGTGCATGAAGACATATCCAGGTGCTCAGTAAGACATGTCTTGGGTGTCCCTGGGTCGATGCTGGAGGTGTGACCTGTGGGTGCCGCTCGCTCCCCTACTTTCCCACTCTGCTTTCTGGTCACCATGCACTAAACAGCTTTGTTTCAACACACGTTGCCCCCAGAGGGCCTCCGCTGTGGAGTCAGCTGATTTGCCCAGGAACCACCAGCCAGGCTGAGTTTCATCTCTTTGAAATTGTGGGTGTGTACTGTGATGCAAGAACAGGAAAGTTCTTGCTTATCCAAAAGATAAAGAAAAAATGAGAAAGCATTCTGTATTGTTTCTGGTTTCTTTTACTACTCTTTATTCTCTCTAAATGCAAACACAAAAAAACAAAAAAATGAAGGCTTGGGTCACCTTGACAGGTAAAGAACCATCACTAAATTGGTGGCCCATGGTAGAGGGAATACAGACAGGGTGGTAGAAGGGAATATTAAGTACCAGATATTACCTTGTGATCAGTCTTAGAAATAAAGGCTATAATTGTAAAAAACAAATAACAATAAAAGAAAGTCAATGAAACATAAAATGAACTATGCTGTACAAACAAATCAGAAGCCGGCTTTTTGAAAATACTAATGACACTAAGAAAAAAGACTCCTAGGAAAACAATAATGGGAATAAGCACAAATTATTAATACCAGGAATGAAGAAAAGAAATATCATTGAAATCTTACAGATAGTATAGATATGATAGGAATAATATAGAGAAAAGTTTATTATAATTAGTTATATGATTTTAAATAAATCAGTGAATTAAAATAGGATATTATTAGAAAGACAAGACAGTAGAACAGAAATAAAGTTTTCAAGATTTATAAAAGCAAATTCTCTTTCCTATTTCCTGCGATACTGGGCATTGAAGTCAGGACTCTGTGCTTGCCAGGCAAGTCCTTATTCTACTGAGTTATCTCTCCGGCCCACTCTTTCTTATTTCCTAAGCATTGAGAAAGATTAGACAGATAGAAAACTAACATATACCAACAATGTGCTCTCTGCTAGGGAAGAGGCACCATATACAAAGGACTCAAATTTGCTATTAGATGTGTCTGAGGGTGGCTGCTTTCCATCTTCTTTGTAAATTGTGTGTGGGACATAGGAATGGGTTCTCATTAATGACATCTACAATGCATAGAAAACTCTGCCTTGGGCTAATTAACTTAACAGCTGAAGGACTACCTCCAACTTGAAAACACAGAATTGGAAATTGAGAAGTTATCAGTGTGAAATGGGAATTCTGCACATTAACAATAATAGTAGATGGACTAAACCAGATAACTCAACTTTTTAAGGAGTATTTTATGACATTATTTTCCAAGCTGGGCATTGTGACACATACCTGTAATCCTCACACTCAGGAGGCTGAAGCAGGTGGATCATTGTGAGTTAGAGGATATGCTGGGCTACATAAAAGATTTCAGGGTCAGTCTGGGCTGCATAGTGAGACCCTGTCTGAACAAAACAAAACAAAACAAAACATTATTTTTATATGGCTCCTGTTTCTGTGAACTTACTGTGCCAGTGATTTATTTCTGTTACGTCTACACATATCAATGCTTTATGTAGTAGTCAGATTTTTTGTCTCTTCCCCAAAAATCAGGTTTTGTTTGCCTATTTTTTGGGGGGAGGTGACTAATATCTCACCAGTCAAGAATGTATTTTAAAGAGGAAAAATAGAGAATTTCTGTTTTCCAACCTTTCTTATCCTTGTTAAACTCTGTTGAGTTTGTGAAATTCTGCTTCATCTTTTGTAAATATTTAAAAATAACCTAAAAAAAGCAAAAATTTCTATTAATAAATACTCTAAAGAAAGTCTAACATATTTAAAACAGCTGAAGGACTTCCTCAAGGACCTTATGCCATGATGCTTTTTAATAGATAAAGTTTCCACATCAGCATTTGCCTTTTGAATGGAAAAAGTGGCCAATACTGATTTTTAATTCAAAATGAAGGCGTTCTGAATACTATTTTTAGATCTACATGTTATAGAGAAGGCAACAGGAAATTACTTTGAATAATGGAAAACACCTCTGTGTCTGAATAACTTAGATTCTGAACCTATTTTTATTTACATTTTACACATGTATACAAGCCATCCTACAAAAATGCTGAACAAGTGGAACAATTGATGTCTGAAGTTAATTATGCATAGAAATTTAAAAGGTGGTATGAATAGAGAATTAGAAGGGGGCTATCTCATCTCTTATAGTACTATATTATCAAGTCAAGTTTGAAATTAGAATGTTAATTTTCTTTTAAGTAATTTATTTAAGAAGTATCTATTCAATTTTATGGACAGATAGGACTCAGGTTATGATTTTGGGGTTGCATTTTGTTCTTGACATTCGGTGTACATGAATTGCTTTTGTATCTGCTAGTTACAGGAATTAAATATATTTCATAGTCTATGTACCTTGTGAGGTTCTTCATAGTCAGTCCCTTAGGTTCTTTTTTTTTTTTTTTGTCTTTTTTGAGACAGGGTCTCACTATGCAGTTCAGGCTGGCCTTAAGCTCACTTTGTAGCTCAGGCTGGTCTTGAACTCACAACAATCCTCCTGCCTCAGCCTCCCAAGTGCTGGGATTACAGGCATGCGCCACCACGCCCGGCTCCCTTAGGTTCTTCATGGTGTCATTTTCCTAAATTCGATGGATCACAATGGCAACTTTTAATTCTATCCCTTTTTCTTCACTACTTCCATGTTTTGAAAAATATCCACATTTAAATCTTTAGAGTAGTTTTTATTAATCTTGAGTTTTAAATATCTTTTCTCAAATTTAACCACTTCCATTTGTTGTAAATTTACTATTTTCTATTATTATGCTAATAAATGTTAATATATAATATAAGTAAAAACATAAATGTAATTTTAGTACATGTGTTACTAAAGTAAGATCTGTAAAGGTTGTGATTGTTAACAAATACAAAATAAGAAACAGAAATAACACTTCTCCAAATTGCCAATCTATGTAATTTTTAATATGTATCTAATAATAATAAAATAGTTATATATGAAATATAACTTTGTTTTCAGTGAAATAAGTGAATACTAGTACTTTATTAATATATACAATTAATGGGAATGTGGCAGAACACCAATTATATTTAATTTCTTTAGGGTAGAATGCCAATTCCAAGAATAATGTTTAATAATATGTAATTCTCCATTGATTGATTGCTTTTCTGGACATGAAGCAATATTTATATTGTTTAAAGATTTTACAGAAGTTGCCAGTAAATAAATGGCACAGGATAATAGATTGGTAGAAAAAATATTTAAAT
The DNA here is from genome assembly GCA_004027165.1 of Ctenomys sociabilis. Lineage (NCBI taxonomy): Eukaryota > Metazoa > Chordata > Mammalia > Rodentia > Ctenomyidae > Ctenomys > Ctenomys sociabilis. The sequence continues at coordinate 52,325 of PVKA01009508.1, read as the reverse complement.
TGAAAGAAAATGTAGGCAATTTCAAAGTCCAAGCTGTTTTAATTTACATATTCTTAAAAAGTTTGAACATATTAGTATTATAAATCTAAATATTAATTTATTAAGGAATAATAAATTTGTGAAGATTTATTAGAGAACATGGATGCATGGGAATCAGGAGCATCCTTGTTTGCTGGATGATTAATGAAATGATAAATAACAATGATTTAGAAGATAAATTGTTCCCTGAAATCTTTTTTTAACTCAGGAAACTAGTGAAGTGTGGCTTCCTTTGCTGATGTACTTCAACTGCCCATGGACCCTTGCTGCAGAGGTGCTTCAGGGGGGTGAGGGCGTTCATGGTGTGTGTAGGAGCTCTTGACTTCACTAAACACTGTGTATCCTCCTTCCCTGTCATGCTTTTGCTCTCACTGCAGCAAAGCTAATGACCAGGGCACCTGCGGTCTGTGGGTTCAGCAATTGCTTTTCTGGCTGACAGCAGCTGTCAGCTGAGGGCCGGGGTATTTCTCATCACAAAATGATCAGATGATCTCATCATGAAGAGGAGGTTGGGAAGTCAGGACATTGTTCACTTCCTGGGCAAAGAAGAGCCCTCTTCTGGGTAGGATGTAATCAGGGCCCCTCTTCTAATCAAATTGCACATGGTCCTTCTAATCGCTTTGCATCCATCAGCACATTGATTGGGTAGAAGCCCAAACCCAAGAGGCCTGTATCTCCCTGAAGAAGCAACCCTGTCATGCACGAGACCTAGGAACTGTATTCCTGTTTACACCATAGGCCAAATTACAAGATTCTGCAACAATAAGGAGGGTGATCTGGAGAGGTTGGGAGGGCACTTGTAAATATTTTGGCATCCTGAACAAATATTATAGGTCAGGTAGGCAAATACTTGCTTATGAGGGAGCAATCTGGAACAACAGGTGTGCTTGCTGGCCTTCCACCGGAATTCCTGCAAGGATATGCCCTGCTTTCTTCTTGTATTATCCTTTCAGTTCTGTCTTCACTTGTGTTTTGATCAATGATACTTATACAGCACCTACAAGGAGACAATCCTTGGATTCAGTAGTGCTATAAGAGATAGGAGAGAGGATGATTTGTGAACCTAGTGGGACATGTAGGAGTCTTTTTATATATGTGAGATCTAGATAGCAAACTAAAAAGTCAGAAAATTAAATGCCTTGTGATTCTGAAGGCAGCTGGGGGCACCCCCGGAGTGCAAGGTCTCTGAGGGCAGCCTCTTTGGATCTTCACTGCTCTATCTCCAGCACCCATAATAGTGCTGGGATCACAGCAAAGGGTCACAGATTTGCTGAATGAATGAGTGAATCCTTGCACAGAGGAAGGCGAGACAGACTGTATTGTAGTTAAGAGGTCAAGTAATGAATTTCAGCTATGAATCCTTCCCTTGCTGTTTGCCATTGGTCTGATTCCTTGCTATCTATGTCCCAGTGTTCTTATCTGTAAAATGGGATCAACACAAGCCTGTAATTCATAGTGTTGTCCTGAGAATGAAGTGAGATACCATATAAAAGGAGATCAAATGTAATGCCAAGTTTATAGTAAGGGTCTGGTATGTTTTAACTATTCTTGGTGTTAATGGCTAGACTGCCATCCCTTATTGGGCTGATTTTATTTGTTAAAACAACGGAAGAACTGGAATGTATTCTCAGTTCTGCCACCAGCAAGACAAGTGATTGGGCCAAATTGTTTCTTTGCTCTGGATATCCAATTTCTCATTCTTAGAAGGAAGCGATTAGAGAACATGGTTTCTGACATTATACCCAGGTTTTTCAGTTTAGGTTGGGATTGCAAAATCAAATGCCTGTGGGTTACCAGTAAAGCAGTTCTGACAAACGAACTAGATGTAAGACAATCTCAACTTAGCATCCAGGGACAATGGACAAGAGTGGAGATTCAGTAAACTGAGTACAGCTGCTGGATTTTGAAAATCTCAGAGAAGCTAGGAACACAGACTTTCTATAAATTATTACAGCTTCTAAGAGCTAGAGTAGCTAATTCAGTATTTTGGGTAATTTGTGTTAGATATGTTTTGGGGAATTTCCTTGTGTGCTGAACACAATTCACCTGTGAACTACTGGTTGCTGCTTGACAAATAAGAACTAAGAGCTGAACAAGGAGTCTTTGAGGCAGGTTTGACAACAGCAGAATTACACATTCTTTCAGTCCATTTTATGTTACTAGAGCTGACTACCACAGACTAGGTGGTTAAAGAAGAATAGGATTTCACTGCTGGTTCTGGAGGCTGGGATTTCCAGGAGCATGGTGCTGGCATTCAGTGGTCACCTTCCTGGGCACCAGGACATGATAAAAAGCCATTAATAAATGACTTTTTGGAGTTTAGATTTCAATTCCTCTGTAAATATTTCCCCAACCAAGTACTAGCCAGGCCTGACTTTACTTAGTTTATGAGATTGGGTGTGTTCAGGGTGATATGGCAGTAGACTCTGAAAACTTTCTGAGGACAACTTTAACCCATGGCATGCACTGAGTCCCAAATATAGTGGCTTATCCTGTGCTTTGTTTATAAAATTTTCCAGGGCTTGGTGACCCCATGTCTAGCCACAAAGAAAGTTATCAGCAGTTCATAAAAGAACTGGACCTTAATCCTGTTCCTAACTCATTCAGAGATGCCTGTAGCCCTTCTTTTCTTTGACATTTTCCAATAACTTCAGTCTATTTTTAGTTGCATTAGGATGCTAAGAATGGCTTAGTACACCTTGGCAAGAATTAAAGCTCAGCCACCCGTGTTCTACTTTTCATGGGCACTTTAAAGCTAGCTCCAGATAGAGGAGTCTCATTCTAGGAAAGAAGATGATCTCTCAAAGTTTCAAGGTTGGAGGAAGATGTAACACCAAGCAGCCCCACACGCAGCTTTTTTGAAGTGCCTTCTATAGGGTGAAGGAGGCAGTAGCTGCGCCCACATTAACCAGGGTCATGGTTGTGCAGTGTGAGGTCTTGAAAGAACCTGAAATCTCCCTGAGTTCATCATGCTAACCTGGGCTGAAAATGAATTGTGTGAGACCCTAGTTGTTGGTCCAGTGAGGATGGTTGACAGCCAATTTTTACAGATGAAGAATTCATCTTGATTCTACTGACTGGCTTCATGTAGGCATCAGCAGGAATCAAACTGAACATGATATGGCCTTTGGATCATGCAGCAGCTGACTAAGTCAATTGATTTTTGTAACTGTAGCCTTTCTTTGGGCATCATAAAGATACAGCCCAAACAAAGCATTAGCCCTTCGAATGTGTTTAAATTGAATTTCTGGATACTTTGGCATGCATCCAGTTTTAAATAAATACTGTCTAACTGTATCTAATCTCTAATCAAAGAATCTCAGTATATGGAACATTCCCGTTAATAATGATACCTTAGACAACCATTAAATCTGGACATTAATTTTATGGAAATTCTTTAATACATCTCCATTAGAATTTTTTTCTGAGCAAAATTAGTAATAAAAGCTTTTAATAAATGTCATAAATATCTATGTCCAATCACACTATTACTCAAGTTAAAGCCAGGCCAAAACAGAAAATAGTTACCTTTGCTAAAAGTCATGACCTTCAGAAGACATTGAAGACAGAAATTATATGCTCTGTTATTACTCCAAATGCATTTGTTACAAAGAATGATAGTTAGGAAGAGCAAATTACTAGCTATTTGACTACTGTGTGAATTTCCTGGTTTTGCGTTGTACACCTAGTGATTTATGCAATAACTGTTCTGCCCACATTATAGAAACAATCTTTGTTGCCAAAGAGGTCAAGTCTGAGTTCTGCACTCTTTAACCAGTTCTGAGCTCCTGAACAGATTATTTATATTTCTTAATCCTTGCTGTTACTATCTTCAAAACAGTTCTTTAATAGCAAATAGGAATGAGGTGAGACTCAATAAGCTTTTGTGTGGAAAACAGCTAGAACTACACTTGACCCATAGGTGCTACGAATTATTCAATTCCATTCCTATTAGTATCCGGGATGGAGGAGAAGTGAGGCCTCCAGATTTTAGAGTGGGAACTAAAAGTAACAAGATCTAAAGGCTAACTTTTATTTTTATCACCACATTTGAGCAAAAATAGATGTTTCCTGTCCTTCTTTGGTTCTTTCTCCTCTATACTTTTGGAAATTCACCAAACTGGACATGACGTTAGGAAAGAAATGTGCATATGTGTTAGTCCTTTGCTTTCCATCTAAGTTAGTCTAAGATTCTCCCAGTTGACTTGGCTTGTGTAACCACAAGAGCTTATCCAGCTCTTAAGAAATGTGTGTGGTAGGAAATTACTGGAAGAGCAGAAAGACAAGACATAGAACCAGATAAACCTGCTTCCTTGCTGTCACATGGGTGTTCCCTCGCGTTCCATCTTTGTTATAGGATCCTCATCCTTGAATCCGTTGGTGCCTGACTTTGTCCACTCCCCACATTCAGATCCCTGTAAAGAAATGTTACAATGTAGAACCAAGTTTAAAATCATCTTGTTAAAGAGTTTTTAAATATTTTTTAAAAACATCATAGAAACCTTTCCTAAGACAAATCTTTTGAGGAAATATAAACGACTAAAAGAGCTAAAATTTGTAATTGCTCTTCTTTTAAGCAAAAATAGGAGGGGTAGTGTTTTTTAAAATAATTTTTTCCCCTTTCATCTTCCTCTCTCAGCTCCTCCTCCTGCTGTCCCAGGAAATGATAGATTTTTAGTTTGATCTCTGGAAATAAATTCTGAGAAAAAAATTGATCTGCTCAAGGTCACATAGCTAATTAGTGGAGTGGTCAGTCTGGGACCCAGGTGTACTTAGTTAGGGAAGATCATATTCTTTTGAAGTATAACAGGAATCTCATCTCTCTATTCCCTGTGCCCCTGCGTACTATGATCTGATAGAATTTCAGGCCAACACTTCTGAGCTCACCAGAACGAATAGTTTACATACGTAAATGCAGGTGTGGAGAGCAAATGCTAGAGTCAGCAGTGGTGGTACACAGAATGCATAGTTTGGACTTTACAGTCCATGCTTACATTGCTTGATTGGAGCTGGTACAGGTACAAAGCACATTTTAATTTATTGTTTTTATTGCCTATGCTTCCCTTCTATCTCTTGATTCCCTTTCCATTTGACAAAAATCTTTACTTTTTTAAATTTTTTAAAAATATCTTTCATTTGTTTGGCACAGGGTTTGCTACGCAGCTTGGACTTCTAGTGATCCTCCTGTCTCAGCCTCTAGAGTGCTGAGATTACAGGTGTGTACCATCATGCCTTGTTTTGGTGTCCGGCAGGGTGCACCCAGGGCTCTAGGACTGATGCAACCTGCAGTACCAGGGATTGAACCCAGGTGCTTGAGCTTGCCAGAAAGGTGCTTAGACCACTGAGTTATCTCCCTAGCCCCTGATGAAGATCTTTCAATGAGAAATTTTTTAGTTTGCTACAGTCTCAAAGTAGCTCATGGATATCTGAGAATTAAGAAAGCTCTACCTCTTTCCTGACTCAGATTCTAAAACCAACCGGCTTCTGTGTGGGTGGGGTGGGTCCAGTTCAGGCAGGTCCTGACTCCACCTGCTCATTTGTTTTGCAGTGTAAAACCAACAACCTTTACAGTCAGTCGGATATTAGGTTTGGTCTACTGTAGAGCATGAAACTAGCAAAACTGGGCCATAAAACTAGGCCAGTGAAAAGACATCACTCCCAACTTAAAAGTTTCCCATTGTAAAGCAACTTAATTTATATGCATTTTTCTTTTGCTGAAGAATTTTGTTATAAACAGCCACGTGGCTAAGTTTTTACCCAGATATATACCCTAAAATATGTTAGACAGAGTATTAAAAACATGCTAGTTGATATCCGTTGTCTGTTCCCCAATGCTGACCTTCTGAGCTGAGGTGTGTGTGAACATTTCTACTAGCTGCACTTTTTAACCTAGTACTGAACTCTAAGCCGTGCTTCTGTCTTATGACACAAAATCTTGTGGGGTTATAGCTAAGAGAAACAAAGGTGACATTGTTTCATTATGATCCTAAAGATTTAGGGTGAGCAGAGGAAAAATTAAAACCACTTGAATTTTAAAAGCCTTCAGTTTACTTACATCTTTCTCTTGTTAAAAAATGTTGATGCTGTTGTGAGCAGGAAGTATTGAGCATTTGCTTTGGAAGCCCCACCCCGTTCTGAAGACTTGACCCTCGTGATTTGATTTAATCCTCAAAAATAATTATTTGAAGGTTGGTGAGGAAATCGAGGTCGGATTGAAGTGTATCTTGCCCAGTGGCACACAGCTAATGTGGCAAGCAGAAGAGCAGCCTCTAGTGATGGGCATGTCAGCCCCCCAGAATCTGTGACTATGTGACCACATGGAATTAGGAGATGGGATTAAGTTAAGCTTTTTTTTTTTTTTTTCTTTCAGAATAGATTTATTGAGGGAAAGAAAGCTCCTGTCAAGAGAGGGACAGGATGTGGGCCCGAGCTGGTAGTTCCCCAAGTTAAGCTTTATGAGATGGGCAGTTACTCTGGATGGCTGTGGGTGGTCCTGTTATAATCACAAAGGTCCTCATAAACAACCTTAATGAGCATGGGGCAGGAGGATCAGAGCAGGAGACAGGATGACAGAGACAGAGGTTGGAGTGGGAGTGAAGTGATTACTGGAGGAGGCCACGAGCCAAGGCGTACAGGTGGCCTGTAGCAGCTAGAACAGTCAAGGAAGTAGCTTATCCTCTGGAACCTCCAGCAGGAGAAGCCCGATAACTTTCCAAGGATCACATAATTAGTGCACCTGCCACCCAGGTGACCTTGAAGCTTGTTCTTTTTTGATTTTTCAGCATACTGCTTTCCCAGATTGTTTCACCTATTTATAGAAAACTGAGAATGATTTTAACCAAAGTGCTTGCTTCCCACAATGTTCTGAACTCTCTAGGTGAAACAGGTTGGGAAATAGGCTTTCCTACCCACACCTGGGGAAGCCAGGCTACCCCTTAGAAACATCTTTGACTGTCAGTGAGAGTGGGCGGGTGGACAACTGTCAAGCTGGCTTTCTGAAATAACACGTGGATGAGATTGGCCTTCTGTGTCTTCCTGGATGATTTTAATTACTCTTTTGGTTGGAGAGAATACAACTTTGTTCTAAAGTTGATTATAATGGCTTTCTACAGCGCCTTTACTTTCCATGAGGGATCTATCTACATTTTTTTAAAATACTCTTATACATCTGTGGTTACTCCCTTATTTTTCTAAATGTAATTATCCAGCTAGGCTAAGTTATGGAAAAGAAATTATAAAAATCTTTTCCTGCCAACATTCTGAACCTGGCCAGCACATTCTTAGTGGTTTAAATGTTGGGTATAGTTTTGCTTTAATCTTTCTTCTTCCCTGCTGCTGCCTCCTGAGCCCTTTTAAATTCAGCACTTTGTAGTGGAGCTGATATTTCTTAAGGTGGTTCCTCAGGTAGCGCCCTATTGCCAAGTGCATGTTTATACATATTTTTTAATGATAAGTAGATTATAATTCCCATATTAATTTTGAGTTGGTACATAGAAAACAAAAATACACATGGTAACTTTTATATATTATGAGTTATTCACAGAATGAAGTCATATTTAAAATTAAAACTGGCATTTCAAATGACATATTAACTAGGCCAAGTAATCTATTTTTAGTGAGAATAAAACTAATTGCAACAATTTTTAAGAAAATTGGCTTAGGCTAAAAGAAGTTTAGGTGGAACTATGGCAATTAAAGAATAAAATACTCTAAACTTTTGTTAGTTATTCAGGTTTTCTTGGTCATAGACTCTGTACACTGTTCTTATGCACAGTTGATGGGAATAAAAATGGTTCTCTTGTTCTTGGAGAATAAACTGACAATGTGCATAACATCTACAAACTTCAATGTATGTTTGTTTTACATGCCAAAAAACTACTTCAAGGTAGATATTGCAGAAATCGTTACAAAATCCACAAGGTAGGGGAGTGGAGAGATAGCTCAGTAGAATAAGCACTTGCCTGGAAAGTGCAGGGTCCTGAGTTCAATCCCTGGTACCAAAAAAAAAAAAAGAAGGACCACAAAGTAAACACATGGTAGGAAATTTCCTGCTTACTTTTGTGGTTGCAAGAGTTGGAAGTAACTGTTGTTCTTTTCATTGGAGAAGTGACTGTAAAATTTGTTTTATGTTTGTGACAGAAGGCAGCAGTCAGAGACTATGTACTGTATTTCCTTATAGCAACATGGGGTTTGTTTTTAGTTTTAATTTGTCCCCCACCAGTGCATATATTGGAAATTTAATGTTCAAATTCACATATTGATGGTATTTGGAGGTAAGGGTCTTTGGAAGGTAATTAGGGTACTAGAGTTCTAGAATGTCATAAGGTAGAATTTCCTGAAGGGAGAGGCTTTGTAAGAAGAGGAGGTATCTGGGGGCACCCCCACCCTCCCTCTCACCATGACATTTTCTGGCATGATGCAGGCAGAGGTCTTGGACAGATGTGGGCCCTTAAACCTTGGACTTCTTAAATTGTGTAATTAAAATAAATATATGATTGTTAATGGTACACTGTTGAGCCTGTGGTATTCTGTTATGACACAAAGTGGATTAAGATAGAGGTCTTCAAAATAATGGATGATGGAAAGGTAAGTAACAACTTAGAAAATATGTAGCCTACAGAAGAGACACCCAGTCATGAAGAAAAGCCTCCACAGTGACTCCCTTCACAAAGAGCCAGCTTCTGAGCTGCTGCCCTGGCTGAAAATCCCAACTGCTCTAACTCCATGATTTCTTTCTAGCTGTGGGACTTTGATCAAGTGATTTAACCTCTTTGCAGTTTAGAGGCCCAAAGTGAAGAATGAGCCTAACACCATGTTAACCTCACAGGGATTAATGATGCCTAAGTGAATTAATATATATATAAAGTGCTTAGAGCAGTGGCAGATCATAAATACCACATTAATAAGAACCATGTTATCATTCATCTGTTTAATGAAAGTTTATTAAGTGTTAAATCTAAGATATTCTGAGAGAGATATAAGGCTTGTGTCATCCAAACAGGAAGGAAGAAGGCAGGAAATCTGAACATTAGACTTGAAGCTAGTAACTAGTGTCATGTAGTAAATGATTTTATAGACCTTGGAAATAGTGAGCTATTAAAACAATTTGGTAGTAACGTTCCTGTGATTATGTGGCGAAGCTTCACTTTGAGTAGAATATCCAGCTCTGAACTGAATCTTACAAGACGACAGTAATATACAGGAAAATATTTCTTTGGGTTTCAGAGAAAAAGCAAAACTCCCTGTTTCTGTATTCTGGGTCCATCAGTACACCTGTTTCTCTGAAGTCAAAACTTGTTTATAACCATGACTATGATCCCAGGTGTCTGGTGCCCAAGAAAGGAACACAAATAGGCAATAAGCGTGGTGAACACTTGAAAAGGTCTAAGAAAAACCAGAGAAGAGGACCAAGGTCATATTTTGAAAGAGGTTTTATATACATTTGTATCATTGGATGGAAATCATTTCTGTGACTATTCACAGAGGAAAGAGAAGTCCTTTCTGGCTTTCCTTTCTGCATTTTGTGTATTCTAGGTTTTCCCAGACAGATTTACTGTCCTTCTCTGCATGACAGAATATGGCATTCTGTACCAGCAATACATGTATCAGTACATGAGGCTTCATTCAAATTATAGCGGCTTCTTTTATTTCCTCACTGATTATTTGGGTGGCTCATTCTAAAACATCACTGAGGTTAATGCAGTTTCACTTCAACCAAATCACGACGATGAAATGTTTACCGACCTCAAGTTATTAGAGTATTGTTCTTTACCTTAAACCACTTACTCTAAGTCTTGGTAGAATAATACAATTGTTTAGGGAGCCTTGATATCACTAGAGGAGATTTTGTTGCAAAGGGTTCATGAGGAGGGTCTCACATGGGGATTTTTTCAATGGTCTTTTAGTGGTTCTAAAGTACCACTAGCAGTATGTAAGAACCTTAAACCATATTCCCTGTGGGCTTTTCAGGTCATGTGTACCCTTAGATACAGGGTGCTGAAAGAAGACACGCAGTTTAGAAGGCCATCTTCCCAGAACCCAAAACTATTAGTCAACTTTGTTTTACTGTGACAAAAAACCCAAGAAAGAAACTTAAAGAGAATATTTTTTTAAAAAATAATTTTAACTGTGGTTGGTTTACTTCATTGCTTGAAAAGAGGCAGAACATTGATGAAAGAGGGTGTGGTAAAGAAAGCTGTTGAATTCATGACAACAGAGAGCCGGGGCCAAGGACAAGCTATATCCCACCAAGACATGCTCCTAGGAGCCTATTGCCTCCAACTGGGTCCCACCTACTGATAATCTATTCAACTATGAACTCAAGAGTGGATTAAAAGATTGAGCTGTGACTTCATTGATGATGTTAGGTCGGCATCCTCATGACTCAACCAATTCTTTAAATAAATTTTGGGAGAGTATTTTATATTTGACCTGGGATAATAATTAACCCTTTCTCCATCCCTGGGATGAATCTCACCTGGTTATGTTGTTTAATCTTCTTGATAATTTGCTGCACTCTGTGTGCAACTTATTAAGGATTTTTACATTTCATTTATAAATCTCATATCATCTTGATTTAGTCTTGGCAATTCAATTGTGTCTGGGAAACTGTATATTTCTTATGTGTTTTCCATCTTATTAGAATATAGGTTCTCATAGTAGGTAGTAATAATCATCTGGACTTCTGTGGGATCTGCTGTGGTTTCCCCCTTTTCATTCCTAATTGTTTGAACTTGTATTTTTTCTTTCCTCTTTGCGATGAGTTTTGCTAATGTTTCATCAATTTTATTTATTCTTTCAAAGAATTGACTTTTTGATTCACTTATTCTTTGTTTTGTTTTCTTAGTCTATTGTATTAATTTCTGCTTCTATCTTTATAATTCCCTCCCTCATATGAGCTTTGAGTTTGATTTGTTCTTTTTACAGAAGTTTGAGGTTCCTTATTAAGGTGTGTATTTGAGCTTATTCTGTTTCTCTGATGTGTGAGTTTATTGCTATATATGGCCTTCATATGACTGCTTTCATTGTGTTCTATAAGTTTCACTCTGTTGTCCTGGTATTTGTTTAACTGTGTTTAATGTTTAGTTTCATCCCAAGTTTCCTTTGTGATCCACTGTTCAAAGTGTACTTTTTAATTTTCATGTATTTATGTAGTTTTTGTGATTCTCCAGTTGTTGATTTCCAGTTTTATTGAACTATGGTCTGATAGCATGCAAGGGCAGATTTGAATGCATACATTTAGTTAAACATGTTTCTGAGATAATAGATACTCTGTTTTGGAGAACATCCCATGCGCACCCGAGAAGAATATGTATTCTCATGTTATGGCATGGAACACACTGTGGGCATCTCAAGTTCATTTGTTCATAGTTTTGGTTTAATTCTAATATTTCCTTGTTGAGTTTTTGTCTAGTTGATCTAACTATTTGTGAGAGAGGGGTATTGAGGTCGCCCTCCACAATTGTGTGAGTGTTTATTTGGTTTTTCATGTCTGTTAATTTTTATATGTATTTGGGTGAACCTGTGTTTGGTGCATAAATACTTACGATTGTTATCTCTTCTTTTTGGATTTTTTTTCCTTCACAAGTATGTGGTGATCTTCTATGTCTCTTTTGATGAGTTTTGGCTTAAAGTTAGCATTTTCTCCAAACAAAATAGCTACTCCTGCTTTTCTTCTGAGTTCTGGGGCATGAAGAACTGTTTTCTATCCTTTGACATTTAGTCTATTAATTTATTTTTGGACAAAATGCATTTATTGAATGTAGCATATTGTTAGATCTTGCTTCTTGACACATTCTGCCAGTTGGTTATTTTTGATTGGTGAGTTCAAACCATTTTTATTAATGGTTACAACTGATGTGAATTGGTTTATCTTTTTCATTTTGTTTTCTTTTTGTTTGTTACCCATCTTTCTTCTCTGTTTAACTGCTTGCCCAATGTGGCAGATTCTTTCTGTTGGTGTTCATGGGTTTGTGGTCTTCATTATCTCTTTCTAATATGTCCTCCAGGGCATTGTGTGGAGTTGGTTTAGTGGCCATAAATTTCTTCATTTTTTTTTTTTTTTTATCATGGAAGTATCTTCTCCACCTTTTCTGGAAGTGTTTCAGGGTACATTATTCTGGCTTGCAGATTATTTCCCTTTAGAAGTTGAAATACCATATGTCAGGCTCTTCTTGATTTTTAGGGTTTATATTCTGAAGTCTGTATTATTAGCTTTGCTTTATAAGTAATATGTTTCCTTTTTTTAGCTGCTTTTAATTTGTACTTTAGTGAATTTCTGGAATCTTGATTATTATATGCCTTAGTATGGATTTGTTCAGGTCATGGCTATTGACTAGATGGAATTTTATAGGCTTCATTTATTTGTAGGTAAAATTCTTTATCCATGTTTAAGAAGTTTTATACTATTATTTCTCCCTCTCCCCTTCCTTCTTTCCCTCTCTCCCTCCCTCCCTCTCTCCCTCCCTCCTCCTTCTCTCCCTCCTTCCCTTCCTCCTCCTCTCTCTCTCTACACACACACACACACACACACACACACATATATATATATATATATATATGTACACACACACACACACATATGTGGTACATGGTCTCACTATGCAGCTTAGACTCATAGTGATCCTATTGTTTGCAGCCTACCCAGGATTACAGGCATGTGCCACTATACTTGGCCTTGGTGGCCAGCTCAGTGGCACCTGGGTGTGGGGCCAGCATGATGTGTGGTGCTGGGGATCAAACCCGGTACCTGCACTTGCCTAAGCAAGTACTTAGTCCACTGAGCTATCTCACTAGCCCTTCTGCTATTATTTCTGTGAAGATGATTTTAATTTTCTTTTCACTATTTTCAACTTTCTCACTTATTTCAATCAATGTTATGCTGTTCTTCTTTGCTTCACCCTGTAGCTGTTGAGTTGATTTTTTTCATAGTCTCTTACAACCTTCAAGGTATCGTTTGACCCAGATCATTAGTCATGTTCCTGTTTGCTAGATCTGAGTCTACCTTTGTCTTTATTCAGGTTGCTGCATATACTTTCAAGGGACTTTCTAATCTCCTGCATTTCTCTGTGGATCTGCTTCATTGATTCCATCTCTTGTCTATGTTTGGAATTCATTAGTTTCCATAGTTTTCTTGAACTCCTGTATTTGTTTTTCTGTATCTGTTTTAATGTCTGTCATCTTGATAGCCATTTCTTTCTGTACCTTGAGATTATTTTTTCTATGGCCTCTTCCATTTATGTTTTTCACTTCTTCTGCTCTCATTTCAGAGAGTTCTTTTTGTTTGTTTCTGGTTTCCTGCATCTCTTTGTGTTCTGTACTTATCCTGGGTGGGCTGGGTGCATGGACTTGCATTTTTCTTTTTTCTTGTCATTTTGTATTGTCTATTTTATTTTTTTCTATGTTTTTGGTTGTAGATTTCTAATGTTAATTGACCTTACCACTGGAGTCAAGGCTTTCCTAGGAGCTGTCTGTTCTTCAGATGTCTTGGTCTTTATGTCTATCTCAAAAACCTTCCTCATATTTTAAGACTGAATAGTTGCTATCTATTTGATGTAGGTCTATTTTGTTGGTAGTGGAGTACAGTATTGGTCATGACCCCTGACAATTGTGACATTGTCATAGAAGGAAGACAAACTGGAAATAGTACGTATGACATCTTGGTTAATGTAGCTCAATTGGAAATAACAACAGAGTAGCCACTGCCAAGATGTGGTGGCTATCATCCTGATACCTGTATCTGTAAGATGAAGATTTTCAGAAGTCTAATATAATCTGACTTATATCAGGAGCTTATATGCCATGATTTTCCACTTAATGGAGTGATTTTTACAGTGTTGCGTGTGTGCTGGGGGTGGTTTCAAGAGGATAGAGAGTAGCATGGAAAGACAAATGAGGTTAACTGTAGTAGGAGGAAGGCTGGAGGGCTCAGAATCATCATCCATGCTTGCTGTCATTACAGAGGACAGGAGGGAAGGATTGATGAGAGCCTAGGAATGTTTAAGTGAACGAGAAAGAGAGGAGACAGTGTTTACTCACATGAAAGTGTGATGAGATCAAACAATACAGTTCACTAAAGAGAGGATGAGGATGAGAAGAATAAAATAAAAAGAAATTAGACATTTCAGTTGTGGATGAGAGAGAAAAGAGAACAAAAGTAAAAGGAAAATAAAAATGAACAACAAAACAATGACCAAAATTATCCTCACACACCAAAGACCAACAACATGCAGAAATAAAGCAAAACAGCATAAAACAGAACAGAGAGGAAATGAGAAAAGAAAGGAAAAACAAACAGAAATGAAGAACAAAGATAAACAAAATGAAAAATAAAATAAAACAAACAAACAAAAAAACACTAATCCAGCTGAATACCAGGTGGGAAACCAATCTGACATAGAAAAATGAAAGCAGTTAAATTCTTCTAGTGTCTATACAGTTCTGTGGTAGGCCCTACTTAAATCCCAGAAATGTGACTCTGGTCAAGATTATAGGTTGATTTTTGCTGGGTTTAGGTAAGATCTTTGCCTCTGATTTGGGGTATGGGGTTAATTTTCTGTGGCTGGTATTCTTCCCAAGTGTTTGGAAAAGACAAGGAAAAGAACATAAAAGGAGAAAATAGAGGAAAAGAGAGTGGTTCTAACTGCCTGCTTCTATTCCTTCAGTCTCTATCCCCAGGCACAATCCTGGTTCTCTTAACTCACCTTCATTTGGCTCCTTTTGTTGCTATTACATGAAGCATTTCCATGCCACTAGCTCTGCCTGTCCACAGTGTGTGCCTTAGCTAGGCTCCCACTGTGTTGCTGGCCTCCCAGAGGCCTCCGAGGCATGAGTCCCACCAGTGGAAAGAAGGAGAGGTAGATCTTAGATTTATTTATCTAAGCAAACACATCTAGGTCAAGGGAGGAGGTAGGAGCCCATCTCATATTCTTCTAGCCAGCTGCACAGCCTTGGCTTGATGGAGGATGGGAGGGGCTGCACTCACACTCCTCTCAGCAGTCAGGCCTTCTTGGGGTGATCTCTCCCATTTTTCTTGTTATTT
The DNA here is from genome assembly GCA_004027165.1 of Ctenomys sociabilis. NCBI lineage: Eukaryota > Metazoa > Chordata > Mammalia > Rodentia > Ctenomyidae > Ctenomys > Ctenomys sociabilis. The sequence continues at coordinate 37,246 of PVKA01009508.1, read as the reverse complement.
TCTGAAATTTTTGCATTCATGGCTGCCTCAGTATCCTGAATTGATAAAAAAATAATTATAGCAATTTCTGATAAGGTGGTGAGTCTTTGCCTACTTTATTTACTGAATCTGGAATCTTGTGTCTTCTGGATCTTTCTAAAAATCAAAATAGTCGTAAAAGATAAACCTTTTGTTTTTGTTGTGACACTAACAATGTGACACTTGTGATATAGGATTTCCAGAACTACTTCAGGAAGCAGTAAAAATTATGGGATTGACGTGTTCAAAGTGTGGAGGGGGAATTTTGAGAGGATTAATAGTAACATGTATTTTACTGTAATGCATATTTTAAAATTTTAATTTAAACATTCACTGTATGTTTTGCTCACACCTCAGATGTGTGTATATGTGTAATATGAGCATATACACACACACACGCTGAGACCAGGAAACAAGAGTTGAAATGTGTTGGAGCCAAGTCCATCTCTATGTACTCTATAGTACATATTTTCAAGAAGAAAATTATTTTTAAAAGAGTATTTTAGAATCTGTTGGTGTTGTAGAGAGATTATCCACAAAGGTTCTGGTGTACTGAAAGAGGCAACTCAGTTTATGTGTATTTCACTTAGTGAACTGCTTTTCTTTTAATATGTTTACTTTGCTAATTTTTTTTTTTTTTTTTTTTTTTTTTTTTTTTTTTTTTTTTTTTTTTTTTTTTTTTTTTTTTTTTTTTTTTTTTTTGTCTTTTTGAGACAGGGTCTCACTGTGCAGCTCAAGCTGGCCTTAAGCTCATTTTGTCGCTCAGACTGGTCTCGAACTCACAACAATCCTCCTGCCTCAGCCTCCCAAGTGCTGGGATTACAGGCTCTGCACCATCTGCTGAATGTCACAGACACAAAGGCACCAGTGAGACTTCCCTTTGAAAGAGTGAGAGTACCCTCAGTACCTCCCTTGCTGCAGTTAACCACTACAACAAAAACCATCTCTATTCTGTCATTCTTTGCGGAACCAGGGATTGAACTCACGCCCTTGCGCTTGCCAGGGAAGTGCTTATTCCACTGAGTCATCTCCCCTAGCCCCTCTATTCTGTCATTCTGCAGACTGTGAATACTGCTGCAACCTCCAAAGATTGCTTGGATTCCTAGGCTATTAATAGCTAGGTGGTGTTTGATATCACTGTGTTCTGACCATGCACCCCAGAAAACCCACTGAGGTGAGGCAGCAGGATTTGTACCTTGGCACATGTGTTATCTAAATACTTTTCAGAGTCATCCAAACCCTTGTCTTACATGTGCTACTAGAATTGTAAACAGTGAACCATTATGGGCCAAGAATTTTAGCATTACTAAATGGGCCTGTCATGGCCAGATGAAATTTTTGATATTTGAAAATAAAAGAAGCATATACTCTGACATGAGCAGATGCTATTTTGGAAGGTGTGACAAACTCTCTAAAACTAAAAAGGTTTCATGTAATGGGAAATACGTATTTTCTCACCTAGTAAGATTATTTGCTATTAAATATTATTTTTATTTTTTGATGATTTTTTTTTTTTGGCAGAACCAGGGATTGAACTCAAGTCCTTGCACTTTCCAGGCAAGTGTTTATTCTATTGAGCTATCTCCCCCATCACCTTTTTGATGATTTTTTAACAGGTAAATGTTAGTTGTCCATTAATGGGCAGGTGAGAAATTAGAGTATGTCATCTAATGCCTTAATATTATTTTTAATAAAATAAACTATTAATAAACCAATATCTATTAATTCAAGCACAAATCAGTTTGTGTTTAAGAGAAATTATCATTTGGGGCATTTCATAATAATCATACAATGGTACAATACTTGAGTGATTGCTAAAGCTCAACTCCTCCAAAGGTCTGCATTAGTAGTGAGCTCTGCAGGCTGAACTGGGTAGCTTGTGGGAGCTCTAGGAGTTAGACGAGTTAGCCCCACAGCTATCCTGTGTCACTTGCTCATACGTCTGTATTTCTTTTTTCCCCAAAGTCAATACCTTTTACTTGTTTTCTGGCTCATTTTCCTAGAGCTTCAGTTTTATGGATTGACTACCTTTCAATAGTTTCCAGCCTGGAGCTTCCTTTTCTGGCTTCTGAGCTAATTACTTACCCCTAGAGTTAATTATTTTCTTCATGGTGAGAAAGAAAAAGGCAGTCCCTGACTGCTGTCAGCTTGGCGCTGTCTTCCTGTAACAGTAGCACCATGGATTTCTGCTGGACATGGGCAATTTCACAGAATATCTGTCTATATCAGACCACTCTCCGTGATCATAGATATAATTAGATAGAAGCACAAATGCTCTGCAAACATACCTGAACATAGTAAAAACCAAGAATGTTCAAACCAAAACGCCTCAGCATTGCACTTTCTGGGCTAATATGAATGATGATTACTTCTTTATCAGTTATAGCTTAGGTCTATTCTATTAATCTTTTCAGTTAGAAAAAAAAAAAATGAGATGACTAATGATGGAGGATGGTTCCTTTTCCTGATGGTACCTTACTGAGAACAAAAACAAGTTTCCCCGAGTCCTAAAATATTATCTAGTAAATGAAAACCTCAACAGGAGCCCCGTACAACACCTTCTCACTGCCACACCTGCTCCGCAGTTCACCACGGTGTGTTGTCCACCTTATTGCAGCAGCCAGCGAGGCTAGCTGTGTGCAGTACAGGTGTGTTCTTGGTGGCTTGGAGCTGCAGGGGATCAGCAGTGCCGATCTCATCTCTATGAAGTATTCACCAGAGCCAGGTCCTGTCCTGATATGATCTGTGACCCCCAAACATCTAGCACCGGCCCTTTCAGCATCCTCACCATGAATAATAGATCTGTCTAATTCATTTAATTTTCAAATGAAACAGACACAATATCAAGCAATGCTGGGATTTTTCACTCTTTAAAGTCATCAGGTAGTTAATGGCAGAGTTGTGATTAGCACCCAATATTCTGTTGCCTGGTTTTGTGCTTTTCCTGCACCACTGTACTCATTACTTAAAGAAGTACAAGTCCCAAGCATCATGCACCTCTGAACATTAAATTCTGTTTACTAGACATCTCTACTTGAGTTTGGTTTTCATTTTCTCCTGGAAAAACACTCGAAGCTTCAAACACAGTGTCCTGCCCAATGCATGACTAGCCATCAGTTACTTTTGGCTTAGATATTAAAATCTCTTGTGGGTATTTTTGGTGGGGACGCTAACTTTTTAGGTATGAGAATCTTACTTAGTTACTAACTCTTGTCAAAACTGCTGTTTTCTTTGTTGCTCATATTTGACAGTTCTGTGAGTAGCCGACCAATGAGTTTTTCTTCTCAATCTCTCTCTCTCTCTCTCTCTCTCTCTCTCTCTCTCTCTCTCTCTCTCTCTCTAAGTCTTTTAACTCTTGTAGTTAAAAGAGAGAAAACTTCAGAAAGGAAAAACTGAAACAAAATTCAAAAATTCACCTGGTGTTTCCTTTTTGAAGAAATGCTTACTGGTGAGAGGTTTGTTCCAGACAGTATTCTTCATTCCAGCTTTCTTACTTCCATTTCTGTTTTAATCTCTAAATTGCCTACATCTGAAAGAGAATTCTTTAAATATATTGTGATTTTGCCATCTGGATTTATGTCAGAGACACATTGCTTCTTGAAAGGACTTCGTTAAAAGTATGCATTTGAAGAGACAGAGTAGTTTGTGTACTAAAATAGAACACAGTAAGGACTTTAACAGAATGCTACTATCTGAGCAGAACTATTTATTATTTTCATATTTCATATAAACATTTCCATACCTTTTGACAGGGGCTAAATACTGATATCTTATTTTTCCAGTTAACATTATAAAACAAACCTAGACCCATGTTTTCATGTAGTCTTCATTGCAAGTAATTTAAAGGAAGCAGAATATTATATAATGTTAATATATCATAAACCTATCTTGGATATTTAGTTGTTTCTAGGTTCAGAGCATTTTTTTTTTTTAGTTTGGCAGTATAGAAAATATTACAGTAAATATCTTTGAGTAAAAACTTACTTTCTTTTCTCTGAAAAGGTTTTGTAGGTGATTTGCAGAATTTGGATAAGCATTGCTCAGTTACCTGTTAAAAAATTTGGGGCATCTTTATAGCTCTAATTACAGATCATACTGTGACCAAAATGTCACTGGCTTCCAGCAGTAAAACTGAAAACTGGTATTACTGAAAGCCCATGAGAACTGCTTACTCTTTAAGAGTATTTCTTCCTCAATTCCAAAACTGTACAACAGCACCTTTGTAAATATTATTTGTATTGATTCTATGCAATGGGTGAACTGTCTTTTGTTATAATGGATAATTTTTCTTTGTTTTGCAAAGATAATTTTAGGCTTTCATGGTGATCTAAGGTAAATAGAAGATACCACTTTTTGCTCTGCCTCTGTGGTTGTGCATGATTATACAGCAGATGCATTTCCAGCCTGAAAAAGAAAAAACAAAAGCTTGATTACTCTGGGATTTGAGAAAACTTTGCAGAGGGAGAAGTGCAGTGTAGTTTTTGTTTAGTGAATGAATGCAGGGGGTAGGTTGAATTATGCCTCTCTGAACAAAGAATTACCTTTTACACCCTATTCTGCTTTCCGAGGCTTTGTGGGAAATTTAATTTTTGATTCTGTAATGATCACTCTGGTTTTCTTTGGCAATACATTCGTACCAGGCATTTGCTTTCTCTTTATAAGTAGAGAATAATGTCCGACATACAGAATAGAAGATGTCCTTTTTTTTGGAAAGAGTTCCGAAAGAGAAATTTTCTTTCTCCACAACATATATGAGTAAACTTTTGCTGGAAGAGAACTTTTATTTGTTGTGAGAGGGCTGTGTTATGTTTTCTATATAATTAGAAATATTTTCTTTCAGTTGCGAAAAGTGTGGTGATTCCTAAAAATTAAGCACCTCAGATATTATAATACTCTTTGGATTATCCTCTCTATTTTCTATATGAAGGTCAAGATTATGGGAACAGTGGGATAAATTATTTATAAATATTATTAGCTGTCCAAGAAGATCTTGGTACTTTGTCCCTATAATTGTAGGCTATTTAAATATAGTTTTTCAATGGAAATTGTAAAAACATGTAACTTAACATTCCATAGTGAAGTATAGTGAGGTTCCTCTTACCGTAGCTCATCAATATTGCTGGTAGTAGAATGCGAAACTAGATCTCACTAATTAAGTATGCCTCAGTTGTAACATTTTTGTTAATTTCTTTCGAATGGTCATTTGCAAGTTTCAACTCTCAATTAGAACAGCTCATTCTTCCTTTCAAGAAATCGCTTTGATCCTCCTTTCTTTCATCTGGCACATAGCAGGAAGAAGTCTGTATGGGTAGTGGAGGTGGATAGGTGGTTGGGGCTGGCTAGAGCCCTCTCAGAGGCTCTTTGTTCCCCCCGGGTGCTGGCACCAGGGGCTAGTGGCTACTGAGTGTAGTTAGACTCATGTGTCTTGAGGCACTGTGTTGGCTACTGTTGCTGAAGACCAAGGTGTACACCAGTGGTGGTGGACCTGTGGCATGCAAGGGGCAGCAGGCAGCAATGCTCGCTCTGTCAGAACACGAGCCAAGTTGCATCAGCAGACAAGTGTTGGGTACTTCTCTCTAAAAACTTCTCTATTACTGGCCCACTCTGTGGCTTAGGCACATGGGCCTTTCAACCTCCACAGCTCTCTCAGTTAACAGGACCTGTTGAGGAGTTTTGGAATTTCAAATGCCACTTCTGCTCACAGAGCTGGTACATCTGCACAGCCTCCACTTCATCCATTTATTCTTGTATCAATACTTTATTTTCTTAAAGAAATTCATGCTGTCTACCAATATTCCTCGCAATGTGAGGATCAAACTTACTCTCCTTGAGCAGGTGACCCAAGCTAATCTGATGACTTTCCTTCTCATCTCCAGGTTTAACCATCAGGTGGGTGGGAGAGCAAAAATACCAAGGTTGTAGCTCCTGCCTCTCCCTTCTTTGTCTTCTCAGGTTTTTCTTCAGTTTCGGAAGAGTTTTAGGGTTGTCTTTCATAGATGACAGGAATTGCCTCCTGTATCATGCCTTCTGCTTGCCTAGAGTTCATGGCCTCTCTTCCTTTAGGCAATAACAATATGACAGTTTTAGAGGGGCAATGAATTATTCAAAAGCAAGCTATATCAGAGAAAATGGCCAAATATTCATCTTGTAGAGTTGTAGAGTGGAGGGGTAGGACATGGAAAGCCTAAGTGAAGATTAAAATTGATGGGGGAACAGTGTCTGATCCCCAGTCCCACATGCCTTGCTGACCCTGACCATGGGGTGCACTGAATCCAGGCATGGTGGTGCATGCCTGCAATCTCAGCATTGGGGAGACTGAAAACAGGAGGATCACCTTGAGTCTGATCTGCATAGTGAAACCCTGTACCAAATACAAGAATGGAAAAATAAATAAATAACAACTGATGGGGAAAACGGTGAGATTAATTGCTTGATATTCATGTTGGCAAAAACAAAATATTCTCTATAATATTTAAAAGGATAATACTAACTTTTGCAGCACATATACTAAAGTTGGTATGATACAGAGAATATCGGTATGGCTTCTGTGCAAGGAGGACATGCAAATTCATGAAGTGTTCCATATCATTAAAAAAATGCCTAAGATTTGCATTTACCAATGTCGCTAGACCTGCCTTACAGAGTTGGTGAACACATATTGTGGCATGCTCACATAGCCATGCATGAGCACATAAACTTATAGCCTTTCTCATTCCTAGTGACTAGGAGGGCATGGCTGCTGGCTGCTCTATTTTTGTAATTAGGAGATAAACATGGTTCTAAGTATTTTTAAAAATGAATTTTCAGCCTATTGCACTTTCTCAGTGCCTCAGTCAATAAACTGATTTCCCCATTTTTTCCTTGTTTGCTAGTAATTTAAAAGCAATTGTATGGCATATTTGGATTTAACAATGTATATTAATAGTATTAATAACAGAGCTATTACTTACCTGATACTTTTTATGTATTGTGCAGTTATAAACTGTATAATTTGGAGCCGGGGAGATGGCTCAGTAGAATAAGTGCTTTCCAGGCAAGTGCAAGCCTGATTTCAATCCCCTGTTCCATAAAACAAGCAAAAAAACAAACAGCAAATAAAAAATCCTGTAATTTATTAATCCATCTAATCTCTTCAGCACCTCTAAATGTGAAGTACCAATTAGTGGGCAGAGATGATGCTGAGTAGTAGTCTTCCACGTGTCCTGAAACTCTCAGGGCTTGTTTCAGCCCCCAAATCTGGACCTACTTCTAGGATGGGGAGCTGTAGACCCTCAGATGTCTCTTCTTGGCCAGCCCCAACACATGGATCATGCTAAGGGGGGCTAATGCTTAGCAGGGTTTCCTCTCTGTTTGTGAGGATGATTTCTGCTGCGGTAAGTTCTCCTAATGAGCCATACCAAATTTCTTGATTAAATGACAGATATTTAGGATTGTTAGTTTGTTCATGGACATTCTTAGGGCAACTGTGTGTGATTTAGTAGAGATAGTGGAAATAGGTCATGTGTTAAAAAGTCTTTCATCAACATGAGCCCAAATTGATCAGTTCTACATTTCAGTAACGTTTTGGTGCTACAGCTTAGGGATGAACAAAATGTTTCTTCTTGATGCTGACTCAGAGGACTTCTTTCCCAGCCTGAAGTGTGCTTCAGTCCAGAAAATAAACGGTGTCTCATTAAGTAGTTGATTTCCACTGTTGAACACAATGCCAAGCTCTTGACAAGCTCTCAAAAATTTGATGAGCAAATGAAGGGAAAAAAAAAAATCTTCTTAATAACAGGAGTCATTCCTCTTTGCTCTTAGGTCAATTACTTTTATAGATGCTTCTACTCTTCTTTCTAAGCATTTGTTTATGTGCTTCTAGTTTCCAAATAACTCTAAGGTTTTTGAGGGCAAAGCCTTTTCCTGATTAATGTGCATACACGTGGCACATTGTGCAGTGCTAGCAGAGAGCAGAGACACTCAATGTAGGTTTGCTGAATTAGATAAAATGAAGACCTACCAATCTAATACTAGTTTTTAGAAGAATCATTTAGCATAGGAATAGAAAAAATGAATCCAGGGAGCAAGCTAGATAAACTAAGTGATTTTTAAGACTGGATTTATATTTCAAAGCAAATTGTTAGAAAATATGGGCTACAAACACACTTCTCAAGGTCTGTGTCAGTCTGTGTGGAATTTTCAAAGAACCTTTCTGCCTCTCTCTCTTTCCTGCCCTCTGTGTCATCTATCAACCTCTCTTGTTTATTATTATTTTATATCTCATACTATTCAGTGCATCTTCCAATGCTGATGTTTTAGTTGTTCAGCTTGTTATGAAATCCTTTCAGGAAGATTATTTCTTGGGTTTCTTACATTGCCCCTTTACTTAGATCTGGGCTCCTGCTCTGGCGCCTTCCTTAAGCCTTTTCCCCGTACCCTAACGGAGTTCTGGGTACTTATAGGAAGCCTTAGATAACATCCCAAATCCCTCACAAGCTCTGCAGAACTGTTCTGCGTTGGGCCTCAGCTCTAATTATGTTATTTTTATTTTATATCTTTTTCCTTATGGAAGTTTTTCCTAAAATGCCCGCTTCCTTCTTGCTTCTCCCTTTGTCCTTGATAAAATCATCTGTAATCTTCATTCTGATCACTTCTTCCTCATTTGTCCATGTAGCTCAATTCTGATGACTCTTTTGAGCTGAAGACCCTAGCTCACTTCAGACCACAGCTTGCATAGAGTAAAACAGCAAGCAAATGTTTGTTAGAGATGTTCTTTAATGGCTCTTTCCCATGGAAAAGGAAGTTATTTTTTTAATCAGATGATTTTCATCATTATTTTCAAAAAGACATAAATTTTTAATCAGTTATGTCACTCAGTCTTCATCTTAGAACCTGGCTAACTAACATATATACATGGTATAGTATTTTGTTGACTTTTTATCACACATAGTTTGGAAAAGAAATATAATAGAGTTAGCTGGGTAAATCTGTTAGCTTGGGTGAGGCATTTACCTCTGCACGTGATTCTTTTCAAAAAATGGAAATAGAAACACAGACCATAGATAGAGCCTAGCAGTTCTGTGGGACTCCTCAAACATTTAGGGAACAATTGGTAAACATTAATGTATATTATTCATGTAAAGCATCTTTGCTATAATACAATTTGAATTATAAACCAGTGAAAGGAAATTCCTCTCATCCAAGAAACATCAACAGTCAGCCAGATAGCTCAAAGGATTAAAGTACCTGTGTAGGGAGACGCAGGGACCAGGTTCAATCCCTGGTGCCATACAGGCCTACCACCAGGTGCACTGAGATGGTGACTGAGACTGGGTGTGGTGGTGCATGACTGTAGTCCCGGAAAACACGAGTATGAGTCTGATCTGCATAGTGAGAAGCTGTACTAAATATATATAAAAAAGAATATGGTGTTTTATTGAAATTAGTAAAACAATTAAAGAACAGTGAACCTCAGAGAGTCCTTCACACTGGCTCTCATGGAACTTAGTTGAAAACTCCTTATCTATAAACAATGGGATGTGATGCAACAACATTCTATGTTACACAAATCTACCATTAACTCCTCATTATTCAGAGCAGTAGTTTGACATAACCACTGACGACTCATTTGCTTGACACCTTTAACTTTTACTTTTCAGCTAGTTCAGTGCCTTTCTTCCATGATGGGTGTTCCCTTTTTTGATCAGCAAATATACTCATATTTTAAAAATATTTAACACTTGTTATTATACAAATTCACTGGACTTTGTTTCATTCTGTTGACAGTCACCTCTTCCTCCATCTAATAATGTGCTCTGAACATTTCTAGTCTGATCTTATGTCCTAGCTCCTGCATGACTCTTCCCTGATTCATGTCCTGGGATTTCCTCCTCCCGCTGAATTCTTTTCCCAGGAATTGTTGACAAAGAGCATTTGCTCTGTACCTTCTTCCTTCCTGATAGCTTATCTGTATTGTTCTGTGGAGTTACTCATCGGGTGGAGTCACAGGGAAATGGTGAAAAAAGAGGCTCTGCTCTCCTGTGAGAGGCTGAGAGATCCTTAAGGTCTGAACCACTCCAGGTTTCCATAGCATGGCTTTGGGGACCAGCCAACTGGACTGGCTCTTCTGAGACTTTGACTCTTATACAGAATCATGGGTGACAGAAAGAACTAGATCTTCATTCCAGCCATGGTACCTGGCCTAGACATTTAAAGAGCTCCATTCATTTGTCTTTGCTATTCTCTGGCTTTCCATTTGCTTATGTTACAGCATTTTTTTCTGCTTCGGTCACTGCTTCCATTCCATGAAATGAAAGAATTCTAAATACATGCATTTCTTCCATTTATCTATTCCTGCCAACTGATTCTCTGTGCCAGGATTTAAGTGTTTTCTGAATGTCATGTTGTCAATTGGATTTTTCTTCTAGTTTTCTAGAATTCTGCTCTTTGAGATTAACAACTTGCTGGGATCATGGACCATATCTTATTTTATTTTTCTGTGGTTCCCCCTTATTGTCAGAGTCCTAGATGGCATTCAAATGCTAGAAACTTTTGTTGGTTGTTGGATTACAGACAGCTGGAGTGTCTTAATACCAGACTTACTCATCTAACCTTTCAGAGAATGTACTTTACAGAGCTGTGAAGATGAAATTGGATCAGTTGTTGCATCTTTGAGTGCCTCTGGGCAAATCATTAGATCTTTTTGTTTAATTTGCCTTTGTTTCCTCCAAAGGGAAAATGAGGTGTATAAATTGCATCCATCAACAACACACAGGTGATTTGATGCAGAATTTCTTGTTCTAAATGTAGTCGTGCATCCAGGTTCTTACAAGAATGTACTATATAAATACTATATGGGTGTAACCAGGAACTTTCAAAAAATCTTATGAGAATTTGTTTTTGAAAAAAAAGTACTCCTCCAATTTTGTTAAGGCATGTACTTTTAATCTCCTCCAGGGATATGTTTCAATGCAAAGATTGAAGCTGCACCTTAGCACATCCTCAGTTCTTCTCACTAATCTTCTTACTTGCTTTCACGCATTGCATATGCCATTGCCACATACAGACTCGCTGTCTGATGAAATCTATTTATCCACTCAACACACCTTTTTGGGAAGGTGTGCTGTGTGCAGAGGCATTGTATCAGGTTCTGAGAAGATGGTACATAGAAATAGTGTCCCTGGTTACTAGAGGAAACAGACACGCATGCATACACATGCTCATTCATTCAGCAAATATTCATGGAATCGCCTGTGTGATAAGCACCCTGCCTGATAAGCATTTGAACTCTCTGTGGCACATGCTACAATAGAGGCATGCAAGGGTCATTGAGAATGATTTCCTGGGGGAGCTGTACTTGGCTTGAGTCTCGAAGGGCAGCCATGATAAGGAGGAGATCACAGCAATTCAAGAAGCAATAGATGAACTTGGGTGGGTTGCACGGGCTGGAGGGCCACACAATTATAGAATTGCAGAGGGATGTGAAAGTGGAACAGGTGAAGAAACAGCATAACATCAGGGTAGATTAATTTCTTTATGAGTATGAAACAAGTCCCTGACAATCCTCAACATTATTTAACTGGTTGTAACTTTTCACTCAAATATTTGACCCACTGAGTGTGAGAAAAATTTACCTGCTTGATTTGCAACAGGAGTTTGATGCTTATTCTTCAGTCTTTCTGTGGGAGCAATTGTTGCATGACTGGAAATTCTTTGCATTAAAAGCAGCAGCTGCATGATATGGTATGCTAGTATTTGTCTCATAGGGCATTTTTTATTATTTCAACATGCCAGCCAAGTATTATCAGAAGGCATAGGTACTTGAGAATTACCAAAATTTTGGATGATTCACAAGCAAGCTGTTACAGACTGTGACATCTTGATTTAACGCTCTTCTGGCTAAGAAACAAACAGCAATTTAAAAATTGCACCCATGACTATATGTGGATCACTCTTGAGCTATTTGTATGTAATTTAAGATTTATTGGAGTTTTTGAACATTCATATGTAATCCAAGGCTTAACAGTTGCTCTGCAAACTATCAAATATTTATATTTTTCCAAATGTATTTATTATTTACTGTAGAGTCTATAAAATATTTACACTGATTTTTAAAAAAACAGTTATACATTATTTATATAGCCTTGAATATTTTTCTTGGTGCAGGTAAAATGACAATACAGAATCTAAAAAAATCCAAGAGATGATTCTTGAGTCTGTGGGTAACACACAGACACTCTGTCCCTCAGGAAAACACCTGGCAAGAGAAGGATGCAATTAAAACCTTTGCTGGGGACCACCCAGCTTTCCTCCTTGGAGACTCAACTTCCACTTAGTTCTTGCATCTCAAATGGCAAGAGGTTGGGAGAGTTCCTTCCAGAGCCTTCCCTCATCTTCCAGGGTTCCAGGTGCTTCTGTCTGCAGGACAGGCAGCACCTTGGTTGTTCTTGGGAGGCAGAACATCCCCAGATGTGAAAAGATGATGCTTTTCTAGGAAAATATAGCTGAAGTCCCCAGAGCCAAATAGTCATAAAACTTTACTGGCAATAGGAGTAGCATGCATTCTTAGCCTCTACCTACTCCTAGGAGGTTCTTGAATGAATCTGAGTGCTGTCTTGTAGTCTGTATTCTTAAAAATGTGCCTGTTCTTAATTGTTTTCCTTTTTTTATGTATGTGGCACAGGATCTCAGTATGCAGCTTTGGCTCGTAGTGATCCTTCTGTTTTCGGCCTGCCCAGTGCTGGGATTACTGGCATGCACACCACGTCCACATTTGGTGGCTGACTCAGCGCCTGGGGGCAGGACTGGTGCAGCCTGTGGCGCCAAGGGTTAAACCCTGGTCCCTGAGCTTGTCTAAGTAGGCACTTAGTCTGCTGAGCTATCTCACTGGCCCCCAGAATGTGCCTGTTGATTCTGATGACCAGCTAAATGAGGGGCTTCTTGCAGGAGAAATTTATTTATGTGATTTTTTTCCTCATCTTAGACATAATTGGAGGATTCTGGGCTTTCATCTGGCTGTTGGCCTTCTACGCTGTTTGTAGATGAAAGCCTTGATGTAAGACTTACTATCTCTCAGGATTGCTATTTAATAAATTCGGACATTTCCAGGCCTACCATTACATATAATTTAGGAGGACAAAGTCAATTGTTCTCTGATCACCTTACTATATTTTCTTCATTATTGTTATATAATTTTTTGAGAAAACCCATGATATTTTTCTGAAAAACAGAATTATTGAATAATTATAGCAAATGGTATAAGAAATATCATTGGGACAACAAATAGTGATTTCCTCATGAATAACTGATTTTATGAAATGGCTTAATATTCTTAGTTTTACAATGAATTCCATACCTGTTTGACTAACATATGAAGTCTGAGTGAGAGATAGATAGCTGAAAAAAAATGAAGACAAACAACCCCCAAAAGGAAGAGATCCTGTCTCACTTGCTACGTGCCGTGCTTCCCCATTTCGTACTGGATTTAATCAATTTTGCCTGAGCAATGGTATTTGTAATCTCATTGGTTGACCATAGTTTTGTCCCACCTCATGCCCACCTAAGAGAGTTCCAGTGTTCTCCACCATCTTAAAGCCACCTCACCACACATGGTTTTCCTCTATAAAATGTCCCTGGAAGATACAGCTTCCAGGGGACAACCCACTTCAGATCCTCTCCTGTCCCTCTCTTGGACAGGAGCTTTCTTTTCTCCTAATAAATCTATTCTGCTAACTTAAAAAAGAAAAGTGTAGGTCATGCTGAAGGCTTAAAATAGACCCATGTCTATCACCATGCACAAAACTATAGTCAAAGTGGATCAAAGATTTAAATATTGTAACTGAAACGCTAAATCTTTTGGAGAAGAAAATTGGTAGAAACCTTAAGGGCACAGGGATACCTTAAGGACAGAGGGATAGATAAATAGTTCATGAACAAAAAATAACTGCATGGGAAATCCTTCAAAAAATCAACAATTTGTAACTCATCTTTTTGAAAAGTTTCTGGACATCAAAAGAAACCACCAGCAGAGTAAAAAGAAAACCTACAAAGTGGGAGACAATTATAGCAGACTGTCCATCAGACAAAGGACTCCCATTTAGCACATATAAAGAAGTTTTAAAAAATCAGGCCTCCAAAATTCAAAGACCCAATCCAAAAGTGGGCATCTGAGATGAATATGCACTTCACAGATGAAGAGATACAATGACAAATAAATATATGAAAAATGTTTAACATCATTGGTAATTCAAGAGATGCAAATTAAAACAATGCTGAGATACTATCTTACACCAGAAATAATGGCTATCCTCAAGAATAGCAAATATCCAGAGAATAGCAAATGCTGGAGAGGCTGTGGGGAGAAAAGAACCCTTCTCCTTTGTTGGTGGGAGTGTAGGCTTGTAAAGCCATTATAGAAATCAGTATGGAGAATCCTCAAAAAGTTAGGACTGGAGGTCCCATTCAAGCCAGCTATTACCCTCCAAGTTATTTTTCCAAAAGAACTGAAATCACCATACCACAGCAATACATATGCACCTGTATTTCTAGCAGAGCAATTTGTATAGCTAAATCTTGGAAACACCCTAATGCCCATCAAATGAAGAGTGGATAAAACAGATATTGTATTTTTACACAAAGCTGTATTTTTATTCAGCTATTAAAAAGATAAATTTGAAGCTTGTGTAGATAAATGGATGCAGCTAGAGACTATATTGGTAAGTGAAATAAATCAGACCCATGTGTGCAAACATCTTATTGTCTTACTAGTGTAAGAACCTGAAAGGGTATTGAAAATCTAAAAGGTACAAGAGATACTATGAAAGGGAAAGAAATTGTTCAATGGAAGGAAAAAGTTGAAGAGAAAAAGGACAAATAAAAAAAAGGGGAAAATATTTTTAGGCATATATTCTGAATATTTTGGGTAATTGCATTGTTGATTTTTGCTGGTCTTTTAAAAAATGTATTTATTAGAGTTTACAAGATCTATACGGTTTCACAGTCATTCCCAAGCACTGAAATTACAGGCACTCAAAACCAGGCCCAGTCTCAGTCCCCATCTCAGCGTGCTCGCGGGGCTGGGTGGGCAGCATGTGGGGGATCAAATCCTGGCCACTGAGCTATGCCTAAGCAGATACTTTACTCCACTGAACTCTATGGCTGGTCCTTTTACTTGGTCTTTTGAAAGGAGCAGTTAATGCTTAATTTTTTTTACTCTGATTTATTTTTCATTTTTTTTGAATTTCTTATAGCTTCTTTTTTATTTCTTCTTTTTTTTTTTTCCTTTAAACGAGCCTTACACGTTTATATCTGGCCATCTGAACAACTAATTTGAAGAGAGCATCATAGAATACAGAAACCATTGTTGAATTCCTGTTACTTTGTGTAATGAAATCTAGTATCATTTCTAATGCTGTTTTTCTATCACTATTTTGTATTCTTTAAAAATAAAAATAAATATATGATTAAAAAAAGAGAAGTGAAGGACATGTGGACCTGACAGGCTGGGATAGGCAGATTCCCAACATTAGTAATGTGCTCGCCTGTAAAGTATATGTGATGTAATTTGAGGAACTGGTTATAAAAATTAAACACCACCTAACTTAATCATGACAGCAGCCATTAGCAATAGATGATATTTTTGTACACCATTATATAGGTAAGAATATTGAGCCTTAGAAAAAGATAACTGTATTTTCAAAGTCTATGAACGAATACGTGTGGAGCGTAGGATTTGCCCAGAGTGTGATAGGGGAAAATTTGAGGATGAGTAAAATTTGAGTAAAATCAGGGAGATGGGAATGGGTCTGGAGTATTGGGGCACAGAGAGGAGGTATTCCTGGCTTAGGCCCCAGGGTGGTCTGCAATTAGTAGAATAATTAAGTTAACTTCATTTTCAAGGCAAGCAGTTTTCCAAGATCTTTTGATAAATAAACATGTTTGTGGTCATAAAAGAACTAAAATAAGATTGCTGCCTTTGATAAATGTCTTTTGCCTTTTGGGGATCTGACCTTTAGTTCTTTAATGCTTCAAGACATCGCTGACCTATGAGGTTATGCACAAGGAGCTCCCATCATCAATTTAGCTATCTCTCGCTGCCAAATTTTGAGAAGAATGAGAATAAATAAAACTGATGTATGAAGAAATTTGAATTCATATTTTTTCATGAATAACATCACAGGCTTGTTTGTGAATGGAAACAAATTTGAATGACAGGCACATACAGTAATTTGGAATTGTGAAAGCATCCATGTCTACCAATTTTTGAAATATTTACAGAGGATGATGTCTGCTGATGTGGCCCTAAATTAGAGTCCCTGCTGACTCAACGTGTGTGTGCATTACCCAGCCCTGACTTACTGGGCAGCTGAATTACTGGGCAGCTGAATTACTGGGCAGCTGAATTACTGGGCAGCTGAATTACTGGCTGTTGCTTTTCACACAGAGAGGAGGAAAATTGTGAGAAGACTCAGAATAATTCAGATAAAAAAGTAATGTAGCATATCAAAACCTTCAAGAGAAAATAAAAACAGAATGGAAAACACAAAAACCAAGAGCCTTGCAAAATTTCAGAAAGAACAAACAACACATGCTCCTGAAATTTTAACTCATACAAAAGTATGGGCAATAGAAGTCAGAGGATGTAAGAAAAATTCACTTTCTTTTGGGTAATAATAAGCCTAGTGTTCATTTTAATTTTTCTTGTAAGGCAGGAACTTGCTTATGATTCTTGCTAAACTTTTTCTTAACTGTCATAATAACTAGGGAATTTTCTGGGCAATTTAATTGTCGCAGCAACTCTGTGTGTGGGGTTAGTATTGTGCCCATTGTACCCACAAGGGAATTAGGACTTTGAAGGAAAAGTAACTTGCTTAAGATAACAAAGCAAAGTAATAATGAACTTAATTCTCCATGTTTCAATCTCATTTTAATTGATATTTATCTACTTATTTATTTTGTATTTTAGGGAAGGGCCTATAGGGCGTTCAGGGTCTCACTACTAGATTGGACTCACAGTGATCTACCTGTTTACAGCCTCCCAAGAGCTGGGATTCCAGGGGCACGCCATCATGCCCAGTCTCAGCTGCCATCTTAGTGCGCCTCTGGGGTAGAGCTGGCACTGCAGGGCCAGGAATCGAATCCTTGGCCTCTGTACCTGCTTGCAGGTGTTTTAATCTGTTCCACTATTGGCTGGACCTTAACTGATATTTAAAGAAGTGGCAGAATAAAGATTAGAAAGATAAATCAGTTTCTCTTCCTCCTTTTGTTCCTTCCATTCATTTATCATCAGGAGACATCTAGCTTGTCTATAAATTGACTTGCGAACAATGCTGCAGTGTACAAGACATAAAGATGTCTTTTTTTCCCCTAGTACTTATTTGGTCACCTTTTGATATATACCCAGTATGGAATACTTGGTTTATATGATAGTTCTGTTTTAAATCATTCAGGAACCATGATAAAGGTTTCACAGTGGCTGTACTAATTAATATTCCAGTCAACAGGTTATGAATGTTCCCTTTTTTCTGCATCCTCAACCCATATTTACTAAGGTCCAAGAGTACACTGGAATTCTGCAGGTCTTCAACTGTATAGATGAGGTAGACACAGGTCCTCACTTTCAAGAGCTCACAGTGTTCTAAGGAAACATGCATATAAGCAGGGGATGATGAGAGGCCAGTAGAACTGAACCAAAGGCCTATGTGTAAAGTAGTATGGAAGCAGATGGAACTAAAGTGGAGGTGAAGGTTGGAGAAGGCACCCAGGCAGCTGGAAAACCTAAACAAAGGTTATGAAGTTGAATGGACTTGCGGTGTGTGGGATCTTTGAAGAATTCACTTCTGTATAAGTGTTCAGTGGGCCAAGGAGTGACAATAAATAAAAACTGAGTCAGACAGAGGCCACAGACTTCTTAAATGCTCTATTTAGTTCCTTGGTGCCTAACCAAAGTGCAGGAGGGACATGCAGGGATT